>CM029550.1:4887700-5070200 GCA_017141385.1 Sogatella furcifera | reverse complement strand
AGGGCGGAGAGGACAGAATTGATAAGATAAAAGTAAGAATGGATGAAGAGTGAGAGAAGAACAAGGGGAAGGCATGCAGGATAGGGTAATAATAAGGGACGAGCGAGGAGGGTATATGGGCCAGGACAAGAGAGCTTGTTAATTAGAATGTCTTCATCGGATGTTTAATTAGAGAGGCAGTATTGACTCTCCTGGGTTGAATGGCTCTACTCTAGCAGGCGTCTCTGCTGTAGCCTGTCCAATCATAGAAGACATTCTGACAAGATGGGAAAATTACTCCACCTCGGTCAATATCCGGTCAAAAATTATAAATTTGGTCTTGAATTGTAAACAACATTCTAATCTACAATTTGAAACCAAATTAACAATTCTCGAACCAATTGTGATCGATCTGGAGTCATTTTCCCATCCTGCCAGAATGTCTCCTTCGCTTCGACAGACTACAGCCAACTTGACGTGGAAGAATCGTTGCCATTTCGCCCTCTCTCTTTGCTATTTAGTCTTCTCTTTTCAGCTGCAAAAAGCAACAACTTTTCTCTTCATAAGAGACCGAGCAATTCTTTTTCGAGCCGGTATCCATTTGTTGTCCTTTATATTACACCCTCTCTTGTTACTCGTCTAATTCACATTCCACTTCAAATAAAATTCTTTCGCGTTTGTTCTGTTTTGAGCTGGTTCGACAAGTTAGGTCTCTATGGAGACTGCTACTTGATAAGACAAGGGAAGTTATGTTTATCAATATCTGATACAACGAAGTAGAATAATCCCTGCATTGTTTTGGACAAAATTATTGTCTGTGTTCTATCCATTGAGTAATGTATTTTGTAAAATAAATGAATATGAATAATATAAATATTCTTCTGTAGGTTTTCACATAAGAGTGAATAGCATCCCATAAGAATATTGTATAGTCTGACCAAGCAAAGAAGAGCCTCTGGCAAGATGAGAAAGTGACTCCAGCTCGGTCAATATTGGTTCAAAAATTATTGATTTTGTCTCAATTGTAGGAGACATTCTGATCTACAATTTCAGACCAAATCAATAATTTTTGAACCAATATTGACCAAGCTGGAGTCATTTTCTCATCTTGCCAGAGGCTCTTCTTTGCTTGGTCAAACTATATTTGATATTGGCTTTCTATGAATATCAATATTATCTACTTATCAGTAATGGGTGGCTCGTTGGAGGAGTGATAAAGCGCCGGTCTGATAACCAGGTGGACCCTGGTTCGAATCCCAAGCGGAGAACAATTTTTGACCACAGCACAATCACATAGATACGACCACCCCTTATGTGGGCTTCACCCTCATAAACAAACAAACAAAATGTAGTAATTACATGTGGTACTAGTAATTTACAATAATCTAGTTTAAATTTTTAATGGGTTCAGATCCACCATAAATCTTCTTTCTTTCAACAAGATAATAAAATTTTATTGTGGAATTATTACAAATTATTAATCGCTTTTGTGTTGAAATTCCTCCACTTCGTTATTATGAAGAATAAAATATCCGCTCATTTAACACTTATAATGAAAAAATTTTCAAAATGCATCAAGATTTCTTGCAAGAGTCAGCGATTCTTGAATTCATTGATCAAGCTCAAAAGTGATCGATTGTCATGCTATAGAACCAGCTGAAAAATGCAATGAAACCACTGGAAGTTTGTATCTCCGATGATATTATGATTTTCAACTTTTACTTCACATTATTATAACTATTCAATTTATTATGCCACGTTTACAACGGTATGTTGATAAATTTTTTGAATAACGTATTATTATATAGATTTATGTATTATAAATTATAATAAAAGTTATTGAAAAATGTTATTCCGGTGTAAACGTGGATTTAGAAACGCACAAAATACGAAAAAATAGGAAACAACACATTCATAAAAAACACAAACACTGCCTTCAATGCATATTATTTTAATACGGGCATTAATATATGAATGTTATGTTTCTTTAATGAGTTTCGCTGAATTTCTTCTCATTTTTTCAGGCAAACCGGAGCCAGTGGTCCGGTGGCTGGTGAACGGCAACGTGGTGGACAGTGTTTACGAGCACAACGCGGGCAACGTGATTGAGAACCGCCACACCTGGCTCAACCTGAAGCGGCGCGACCTGCATTCCGTATTCAGCTGCCAGGCGTCCAATACAGAGCTCACAGATCCCAAGGAGACGTCGCTCGTGCTCGATTTACTGCGTAAGTGAATCTTGAAATATAGATTTATCAAATATGATAATTCAAATTCAACAAATTTTGATCATATTCATTTATTTAGCGTATGCTTTCATTAGTGCGGAGACCATGAGTGGGTTATTCCACTTCGCAATATATTTCATCATATTTCAATATATAATATCATTTTAATATATCATTATTATCAATATATTTCAATATATAATATCATTTTTCACAAATGAAAACATGGAAAACCATGTGGATTATAGTTATTTTAAAATAGTCATTTTAAAACAAAAAATTTTGAATTCAAAACATCAATAACATAGATTGAAAAATATCGAAAATTTAGGAACCATCTCAGATGTTCTCAGACTGATTTAATCGAAATTATAGATATTTATGAATATGATCGAAATTGAACAAATTCTAACCATAGATTGAGAAACATCGAAAATGTAGACACCATCTCAGATCTTATCACTGGCGGCTCGTGCTCATGAAGCAGGTGAAGTGCTGTACAGTAAAATATACGAGCACTTCACCTATTTCGTGGGCACAAGAGATGCAAGTATTCCACCTCCGAATTTCAAGCTCGTATATTAATAATCATAACTAATATAATTAACTATTATAATCATTCTCTTAGTAATTCAAAGAAAAGATATACGAGTATATTTCCCAATTTAAAAAGTTATTCAAAATCTATTATACATCTTGTGAATGAGTAATAAAATCAAGTCAAGTTCTGCATGTTACCCCATACAATAGATAAATTTGAAAAAGTTGACAAAAATATGGCGGAGAAATTTGATCTCGGCTGCCTATGATGGATCTCTTTACACCAAGGGCCACACACTTATCATATATTTACAGTTTCTATAGATATTACATGTATACATAGTTGGAAAATATACATGTAAACATGAGCTTTTGGTATAATCTGTCCAAGCAATGAAGACCCTATTGCAAGATGGGAGAATGACTCAAGCTCGGTCAATATTGGTTGAAAAGTTATCAATTTGATCTCAAATTGTAGGAAACAATTCGATTCACTATTAAAACCACATTTATAATCCTCTAACAAATATCGACCTAGCTGGAGTCATTTTCTCATCTTGCCAGAGGGTCTTCTATGCTTGGACAGACTACTTTAGATCTGCTCTGTAAGTTCTTTAAAAAAGTCTTACCTAATTTTTTATAAAGAAGGAATTTCACCATGAGTCAAAGCTCATGTAGTTAATTGATCTGTTCAATAAAAAAAATAAGAAATCTTATCCTCGGGAATGTAGGAATCATCTCGTCAGACTAAGTTCATGCTTTCAGTTGATCCTCAGCGTAAGTACACCATCAATCAATCACCGTTATCGGTCACTTTCAATCAGGCCGACCTTTGCGGTCTAAAGGTTGACTGAGTGCCACTGGTTGCTTTCAAGGATGTTTTCCATGTAGTGATGCATCACAGTATCAGTGCTCTTATTTGGATGACTTTACTATGGAGGAAACAAAGTGTGAGCTGTAATAGGCTAACCCTCTGGTTTCCATGACGGCGCATTCATTTTGGAATTTTCTCCATTATCTAGACATTGTTAATTCAGAAATATCTCTCTAATAAATTAAATGAAATTGGAATGTTTTTGTGTGACCTATTCATCGTTCCCGCATTTGGAAAGCCTAATGATCCATGGTTATAATGAATTTTTTCTACAACTGCGCGTATAACAAGATTTTACGAGCTAAATTCTCCTCATAAATAAGCACATTTCTGAGGAGAATCTTCATTACGCTTGCTAACCATATGCGAATGCGCAGTAGAATTACTTTACGCTTGCTAAGCAACTGCGCATGAGCAGTAGAGTTACTTTACGCTCGCTAATCAGCTGATCATGGCTCGCCAAAAGTAGGTCAGGTGGAGTCATAACCTAACAAAAGTCGACAATGTCTGATTGTACCTGTACCGGTTATTACACAAGAGTAATTTAATAGTTCGCAGTATTTTAGGACTGAAAAAACTGTGATTAACAGGTTTGTGCAGTTGTAGAAAAAATATTGTATGTAATTCGCGCGTAATGCTTCTTTATTGCTCTTGCAAAATTATCACGCTCCGCTACGCGTCGCGTGATAACTGTTTTGCGCGAGCGATAAAGTCGCGCATTACGCTCTTAATACATAAATAGCTATTATCGTCCTTGTATAGGCCTATTATCTGGTTAGATTTTCATGTGGAACAATAACTGTAAATGGATGCAATAGAAGCTGACAATATATATCCGGTAAATTTCTTATCCCATTCTCAAGATTTCAATGGCATTAAGTTGTAGTGATCACTATATTTTCAAATGAAAGAGTACCAGAAGTTATAATAATTTGAAAATGATTGTACAATAGAAATGAAAAAAAAATTATATAGTGAGAGAATAGCTGCCTGCCTGCTGGTTGGCGCAGTGGGCTAGGGTCCTTCAGTCCGCTAGCACTGCCAGGTCTGGGTTCGAATCCCAGTGGCATGGCTGTTTATCACCTCATCGATCACCTTCACACTCAATATCCATTACCCACGCACAAGCTAAAATGCTTATGTGGGCATCATCTGTAATAAAAAAAAATCAGGATTTCTAACTATCTGTATCTGTCTCAATTAGATATCTATTCTCAATTATTTCCCATAATATGAATAGATATATCAGTTGAATTAAGTCACGGATACTTGGATTGAACGTTCATAACATTGGTTATTTAAATTGTATTGGAACAAGATTAATCAAGATTCATCTTATAACACAAATTTAACTGACAAAAGCTCTGTCTTTTAGCTTGCACGAATTTCAATTTAGACTCTTGTACCATTATTTTATTCTCAAATATGAAGTGGTTTGATATCAATGACAATCCTAGAAAATTGAGATTCTAATATCACAATTAAAGTTTATTCATCAACTTCGTTTAATGTTTGTTGAACAACTAATTCTCTCAAGCACTCACCAATATCTTAACCAATGTTGGCATTATATTTTAGGTTTGAATAATAATGCTGTGCATATTCCAGCACATATATCTTGTGAAATTATCACATATCTTTTTAACACATCAGTTAACTCTGTGCCTGAAACACCAAAGTTTGCAGCTCATGAATAAGAGTGTTGTGAAGGGGAAATTTCACAACGTGTGACTGAACATATACGCGAGGCACGTTGTTGCACAATTTCCAGACTTCAACTCTAATTAATCATTATGAGCTGTATTTATGGCGGCAAGATCGGAAGATTTTCAACTGTTTGCTTAACAGTATTAGTGATGAGGGGGGGGGTTGGTAAGGGGGGAGCGAAACTTTGTGCGCAGATTATGAAAGTCGCTGGTGAAGAAAGTTGTACAGTCTGAAAACGTCCCGAGCCACATGGGAAATACATACACATTTCCAGCGGCTCCTGAAAAATGTATGCGGCAACAGAACAGTGAGATGTGGGACCGCTTTCCGCACAGTGTGGGACACTCGGCTGTGGTCGACAAAAATAAAAGAGAGAAACACTTTTCTAGTGATCATGGTGATTTATCAGAAAATCATGTTCTCAACCACATAATAATGTTGTTTGTCAACAGCTCTGTGGAGAATCTTCATACAAATGAAATTAAATACAATAAATTAACCTGTAGTCTATTTTTTTTGTCTAGGTCTATTAAATGATGAAACAAATTCGTCTATTAAATTTTGTCTAGGTCTATCTATCTAAAAAATAATGAAACAAATTTTCAGTAAATTCAATTGGATAGAAATATTTCAGAATAAGAATTCATCTCCAGAAGAAGATTGTTTCATATTATATTCGCTCACCCGGAATTTATTTCATTCACTCATTTTCATTTTTCATCCCACTGACCACCTTTAAAAGGGGTATACGGTTTTGCCTATATGTAGTATTGTATGAGTGAAACAACTCTCCTGTACTGAACCTATCGTTATTCTTATCAATAAAACAAAGAGCCTCCAAAATATATATACCTGCCAGAGGGAGAATCTTTAACTCTTTGAAATAATCTCCACAACTTGCACTAATAGATTCACCCACTAACTGCTCACTTTTCAATCCTAAATATATGTATTGCATGAGTTGAATGATATAGGCTACTAGAATTTTCTATGAGCTCGTTGGAGAATATTGAGATCTTGATATTTATTATTATTCCGAGAATCCTGTGGTTGACTAAATTAAATTGAAAAATTTGATAGTTTTAAAACTACTACAGTAATCTTTTTGAAAAAAGTATAGTAAATCTTTTCATAAATAGATTTTCCCGCAGTAGACTATTCTTATCTGTCTCAAAATCTGGATTCAGATTGTGAGAATTGGAGTATAGGAAGTTAGGAACAGTTTTGGGAGAATCATTGCTACATTTGCGCTACTTTGACTCTTATTGACTCTATAATTGTTAATTCATTGATTATTCTTTGTTGCAGTGAAACCTCTAACGGCCAAGATCATGAGCAAGCCAACGCCTTTGAAAGCTGATGAGAGGTATGAGGTGAAATGCGAATCGGCCGGATCCAAACCTCCTGCAGTAATCACGTGGTACAAAGGGAAGAAAGCGCTTAGGAAAGTAAAGGTAGGACGACTATATTAATGTAGAATCATTCCGTCAATACACTTCAAGATTTTCGCATTTTGTTCCTTCATCTCTCCCAAACTATTGCAAACATAAACTTACTATTGAAAACTAGAGTATAAGCAGAATAATATTTTGTTATTGAAAACTATTATTCTAGTTTTATTCACAAAGGTAAACCACTGGCGGCTCTTGCCCACGAAACAGGTGAAGTGCTCTACAGTATAAGATAGGGGCACTTCACCTTTTTCGTGGGTACGAGCCGCCAGTTCAATCCACATTAATTCACTATTCCAATCAATACACCAGCAACCATAAGATAGACTAACTTGTCTTGGCCAATAGCAGTCCTTCCTTTCAAAAGAGTTATTAAATCACCAATCGCTATACTTGTTACTAGAATCTACACTTGGAGACTGCGAAAAAATATCAATACGCCTAGTTATGTGAGGTGTCATGAAATTCCGTTTCCCATGAAATCTATCTTTCTTCATCAGAGACTGATAATGGTGTAACAAACAAATCGGGATATCGATGTATTTGTGGAATAATGTACATTCATGTGTTTTGAGTGTTGATTTATGTGATTCGTTTTAAGCGATTCTATTGATCTGTCTTGTATTTATATCTTGATAATTATGATTATCAATCGAGGTTTATTAGGACTCGTTTCATAATTGTAGAACATGTCTACGTCATTCGATATATGAATTATCTTGTTCATTCATCAGATTTTCCTACAATACACAGAAATTGCAATCAATTTAACAGACACTACCTCTTCTGTTCGAACACGTTTTCTAGCATTTGAATCTTTCTTCCCCACTGTTATCTTTGAAGCAGCAGAAGAGCAGTGCTCATACCTCGGGAATTCAATCATCTTTCCTCTTAAAATATTCCACAACTCACCACCACACAATATCAACGCCGTACCATCTTCATTCACTAGTATATAGTCTGTCTAAGCTAAGAAGACATTCTGGCAAGATGCGAAAATGACTCCAGCTCGGTTAATATTGGTTCGCAAATCATAAGTTTGGTCTCAAGTTGTAGAAAATATTTTGATCTACAATTTGAGACCAAATTCATAATTTTTGAACCATTATTGACTGAGCTGGGGTCATTTTTCCATCTTGCCAAAATGTCTTCACTGCTCGGACAGACTTCTGGTTCTGGCACTCAAGATATGCCTGAAGAAGTTCAAGTTATGCACTTCCGATTTTTCACGCGCTCATTATACTAATGAATTGGATCAATCTTCTGCCGGAGAATGGTTCCATCAATTTGGGCGGGCACGTTCGTGACAGACTGATTTATTCTGGGCCTCGTCTCCTTAAAAGGGAAGATTTGCAGGATGAAAAATCATAACTAAGAGGGGTTCAAAGGGAGAGAACTGAGCAAAGATTGTGTTGTAAAAGAAAAAGCTAAAGATTAGAGCAAAGAAAGGCTATAAAATTTGGAGAAAACGCATAAGAGCAGAGAGAGAGAGAAAGAGAGAGAGAGAGAGAGAGAGAGAGAGAGAGTTATAATGAAGAGAACGGAAGATAATGAAAAAGAGAAGAGAACGAAATATAAGAGAACAAAAGATAAGAGCTCAAATAGAAAAGTAGAAACGAGAAGAAGGAAGTTAAGAGCGAAGAACTGCGCAAATATGGGGTTATAAAGAAGGATGTAAGGGAATGGAACATAAGAGTAAAGAGAGGCTCGAAAAAGAGATAACAAAAGCTGAAAGCGGAGAGAGGCTAGATAATGAGAGAGCAAAAGATAAGAGTTGTGAGAAAGGTGGGAAGAGAGAACAAGAGACAAAAACAAACTGAGCCAAGTTTGCGATGAAAAGAAGAAAATGAAAGATGAGAGTAAATGAAGAAAGGAAGAAAACCGTAGAGAGCTAAGATTGGATAGAAAATGAGGAAACGGAGGATACAAGGGATGTATCATAGGAGGTATCGAAGTATCGAAGGATAAAAGGGATACACAATGAGGTTTGTGGAGCAGGAATAATACAAAACTGAGGAAAGATAGGTTTGTGAAGGGAATTAAAAAGCGAATAGAGGGCTGAAAAAGTGAGAGCGGAAGAAAACAGGAATGAGAGGTTTAGAAAGTGGAGAAAATAGCATGAGATGGAATAGGCCTATATGATAGAAAAGGAAAGAACGAAAGATAACATGAATGAGAGTTTAAAAAGTAGATAACAAAAGATGAAAGCAAAAAGAGGGTTGGAAAAGAGATTGAGAGGTAATATAAAAAAATGATCAAAAAGGAAAGAACGAAAATAACACAAGTGGAGAGGTGAGAACGTAAGATAAGAGAAATTGGAGATTTAAAAAGTAGAGAACAAAGAATGAAAAGAGAGGGTTGAGAACGAGATATTATACGATAATATTGTGATCAAAGAGGAGAAAACTAAAGGTAAGTGGAAAAAATGGGTTATAAAGGAGATTTTTTTTTCAATTTGACCTTGACCTTGGTTAGGTTAGGTTAGATGCAAAAAATTTAGGTTAGGCTTGGTGTCTGGCACTTCCCAAAACTATACTTCTACTGTAAGACATTAGCAAAGATATGTTGAAAGAAAATGAAAGGTAAGAACAAATAGGAAGGAATGAGAAGAGGAAAGAATGAGTTATGAGAGAAAAAAGAGTATTAAGAATGATAGATTGAAGAATGATATATCAAAAGAATATGATCAAAAAGGAAGAAACGAAAGATAAGAGCAAAGAGACTCGAAACAAAGAGACGAAGAATGCGAGCGAAGAATTGAGCTTCTAAAACAGAGGCTTCTGTGCTTTAGTTCCTCACTTTTGTCAGCGGCCGGCGATAAATCAACGATTTCACGTCATCAATTCATGCTTTGGATGGCGCGCAAACCGCAAAAATCTTGACGTTGACGTATATACTGCAAAATGAAAATGCAGTTGATCCTCTTTAGGCGAGTGCGTGTGATAAATCGCCCGGAAATGTGCTAACGGTCATGTTATTCTACTTGGGATGCGGGGACAACGTATGCTGCTGCGCATGCGTTGTGCAGAGCCAGATATCATTGAATTGATGACTTATTAAACATTACGGATCCATCTAATATGTTTTCTCTATCTAAAAATATTGATTGAATATATTTGAAGATTCTCCGGTATTTAATGCAATATTTGTGCTGTGTGAACACTACACCAAAAGCAACTTATACAGTTGAATCAATCGTCATATTCTTGACAAAATGAGAATCATCAACAACAAGAAATAGGTTTTTAGCTTTTTTGAATTGTTTTTTATTATAGTTTTGAAGCCACTTTTTCCCTACCTCTCCCAGCAGTATTGTTGTTTTGAACACATAAATGTATGATTATTGAAGGTTATTATAATACTTCATAGATGTATTATAGAATCTAGACTGTATGAGTGCCTCATTTTCCGAAGGATTACAACAAAAATGAAACTTATCGCAAACTAGCATTGGTATCATACTTATTGAAAAAGTTTGACAAATTTACGTGACAGAACTTGAGTTTTTGGCCGAAGTCCGACTTATCATTAGGTCATTGGTATGCCTTTTGAATGCTTGCTACCATCGGACTCCCCATAAAACTCTAAAACTTATTTCAACCATCAAACTTGCAAAATGTTAGCTCAACAACAGAAGTTGCGATTTATTATCAATTTTAAAAATGCAAACTCGAATTTCAAGCGAACATCAGATAACTCAGGCACTCTCAGAGTTTAGACAGATAGTTTAAAGTGGACTCCAATATGACACATCCATAAAACAGAATGATGGGGGACATTAAAACCGAAAAATCTGCCCTTAACTGTACATAGAACTCATGTTCCATCATCATTCCAATGAACACGAGTGCAAGTGTTTTCATCACTTGCAAAAAATTTTGCAATTATTAGAGTCGGTTTCGCAATAAGAGAAACGATTCGCGTTTTGGGAGCTAGTCAATATTACACACTTTTTTACAGGAAAATTGTTCCTCTCTTACTTTTCCGGAACACTGTTAAGAATGCACAATATCACACTCGTTTATTGAATACTGCTTATACTAGAAGTTAGCGACGTTTTTGCAACGATCCACCAATAAATTCTGAAACTTCCACAATATACATAGTATAACAAACTAGCGAGGATTTGACTAGCGATTCATCTCAATATTCGTTCAAAAATTCCACGTTTATCACACACGAGCGATTTCATCCCGCCTTTACAGTATGGAACACCTGGGTATTGTCTGTCCAAGCTAGGAAAGACATTCTGGCAAGATGGGGAGATGACTCCAGATCGGTCAATATTGATCACAGGTCTATGAACTTGACTTTAAATTGAAGATCAGAATGTTTCCTAAATTTGAGGCCCAGTTCAAAACTTTTGAACCGATATTGATTGAGCTGGAGTAATTCTCTATCTTTCCAGAATGTCTTCTTTGCTTGGACAGACTATAGAAGTCACACACAATATTCATACCCCGAGGATAATATCGTCGATATTAAACTTTCATACATCAATCCACCAAAGATTCAGTGTGTCCCTGTTTTTTCACAGGGTTTTTCGAAAGTGAGGTTAGGTTGGATGCACAACAACGATAGATGAAAGAAAGGATGCACAACCCAAGGTTCATATATAGTTACTATAACTATAAATATACTCACCTTGCACACAACCAACATTGAATAAAGGTGACGACATAATACATGGTTTGTCTTTGTCTATTCCGAGTGGAATATGTATGAGGAAGGCTTTCTCTCCTTGTTTATCTGAATAAATAACGCCAAAAGTGTCGGTAGAGTGCGCTAGAGAGGAACGATGAATATTGCAAATGGAGGATGGGAGGCGAACATGTGATCTTGTTCTGTGAGAGAAAGACGGAGATAGAGTTGGGAGAGTAGAAGTATACTCTGTCCAAGCAAGGTAGACATTCTGACAAGATAGGAAAATGACTCCAGCTCGGTAAATATTGATTCAAAAATTATAAATTTAGTCTCAAATTGTAGGAAACATTCTGATCTACAATTTAAACCCGAATTTATAACTTTTGAATCAATATTGATCGAGTTGTAGTCATTTTCCCATCTTGCCAGAATGTCTTCCCTGCTTGGACAGGCTAACTGTTGGACAAAGAAGGATATAGAGTCACCTGGTGGGCAACTGCACTGTCCAGTTTCATCTGAAATATCACCCGACTCTTCATATCCGATATTAAAAACTTTCCTCTCGACCGGGCGGTCCGCTGGACTCTTTGTATATAAACCACATAGTCCTGCATATTGGACCATTGAGTCTTCAATAAAGTCCCCATTTTTCGAGCGGCAAATCCTGCATGCTGAACGGTATTCAAAGAATGTTTGAAAATTGGACGAATAGAGAATAGGGAAGGGATTCATAATGTCATATACGGAAGATTTCTAGAAGGTTTGATTCCTATGAGAATTGAATAGAGTTTCAATAAGGAAATGAGAGCAGAATAAGTGTCCACGAAATGATATAGTCTCTCCAAGCGAAGAAGACATTTTGGCAAGATGGAAGAATGACTCTAGCACAGTCAATATTGATTCAAAAATTATACATTGATCTCAAATTTCAAATCAAAATGTTTTCTACAATGTACGATCTAATTAAAAATTTGTAGGAAATATCAATCGTTTGTCTCAAACTGTAGGAAACATTCTGATATATCATGTGAAACCAAATTTATTACTTTTGAATCAACATTGACCGAGCTGGAGTCATTTTCTCATCCTATCAGAATGTCTTCTTTAGCGTTGGACTGACTATAGAAATGTGAGAATCGCTAGTTATTTATCAACTCAGTCCTATAAGATGGAATAATTCCACTGCATCAAAAAATTTATAACCGAAATCGTTGAATGACTTCATTTTTTCAGATTTCTAAACTCAGTTGAATTTCTGGCCAAACGCTGTTTGATTTGTATAAGAACAGGACAGAAGTTGTGAAATTTCACTCCATTCAACCAGTTCTATTACATTTAGTATATGTATTAGAACTAGTATCATCATTTTATTCCTAGTGGCAGGAAATCTCTTTATGTGACTGAGATAAAATTGTGTGGTGATTGCTATTCCCAAATCATTAAGATGCATTATACAATATCACACATAATGATATCTCCTCAATTTCTTTATCGTCCTTGTATTCTGAGACTAATAAAAGGCTGTAAATTGGAGGTAGAATTATCATGAGGTCGAACTAATAGAAGCGGTCCCGAAAATATTTTTCAAAATAGGCCTACAATATCAGTCTAGTTACAGTGACTATATAAGATTATATAGTCACTGTAGGTCTAGTTATATCAATACACCTAATTTGTGATAAAATGGAAAAAGAGTATGTATACAGGGTGTTTCAGGAGGAATGTGCAATACTTCTCGGGCTGATTCCTTACACCAAGTAGACAAAAAAGTTCCATGGGACCAACCCCCAAAAACGCTTCGTTACCGAGATAACAATGGCGGAAAATTGAGATTTTTCAAAATATATTAATTTTTCTAATTTTTTAGAGACTCTAGTGAGGTTTTAAAATAATCAATTCCAATGTAAAATTAGCTGAGGAATTCAATGAAACCAGTTCCAAGTTTGTAACTTCAACGGTTATTGAGATAATTGAAAAAATATGCTAAAAAACGCCAATTTTCAACAATAAGGGTTATAACTGGATAAGGAATCATAAAATTGTACTTTTCATTAATGGACGTTGAAGAGAGCCGGATTCTGAAGAAAAAGTTAAATGGCGGCGATTGTGTAAATCTTACCCAAATCTCAGAAATGGCAATCAAAAATCGCAAAATTGACAAAAATGATGAATTTGTGTTTAGTAGCGATTTTTGATCCTATTTCTGAGATGGGTAAGAGATTTACACAATCGCCACCATTTAACTTTTCTTTAGAATCCGGCTCTCTTCAACTTCCATTAATAAAAAATACAATTTTATGATTCCTTATCCGGTTATAACCCTTTGAAAATGGCGTTTTTTAAATTTTTTCCAATTATCTCACAACCGCTAAGTTACAGACCTGGAACTGGTTTTATTGAATTCAAAAAATTTCATAAATTGATTATTTTAGAACCTCGCAAAACCTCTAAAAAAATTAGAAAATTAATATATTTTGAAAATATAAATTTTCCGTCATATTATCTCAGTGACAAAGCGTTTTGGGGGAAGGTCCCATTGAATTTTTGCTCACTTGGTAAAGGGAATCAGCCTGAAAAAGTGTGCACATTCCTCCTGAAGCACCCTGTATATCGTATGGTTATATAGCTGTCAGCCAATAAAATGAAATAAAGTAATAGAGCATGTTTGCTCCCGTCAATATTTGAAAGTAATGGGCAATCTAATGCAAACCATACAACATTCGGTACAATGGATGACCTTGGTTGTCCTTTAAATGTGATCGATTGTTATTGGTCAAAATGATTTAAAGATTATGAGTCAAATAATAATTGAAGTTACAGAAATTTAACAGAGGTTTTACAAACTTACACAAAGTATTATGCATACATACTTCACATATTTATAATTCATTTACATACCATCTTATCAATGGAAATCATCACTCTCCTTCGTCATCACATCTTCTAGAAGAAATTGTCAATAAAACTGAAAGATTCATCGCAATTTCAGTATTTTATCAATATTCCTGTCTCTTTCCCTTTCAGGACGAATTTCGTGACAACAAAAACGTAACCATTAGTACGCTAATGTTCACACCAACCACGGACGATGATGGCAAAGTGATCACATGTCGAGCAGAGAACCCACAAGTACAAGGCCAGTACCAGGAGGAGTTGTGGACGATACAGGTTGTCTGTGAGTATTGGAGAATTTTCTCTATTTTAGATCTAGGAATGCTATTTACTCCCTGAATGATTCTACGTTACTGAACTTTGTATATCTTTGAAATGTCTTCTTTCGTCTATAGGTGGAGATTTTATTCTTGTGAAATTCGAATCACTACATATTTCACTATTGTATTACAAACATTAATTATCCATCTACAAAAAGAAATAATAAATTTTACAGTAAAAATCAAATAAATAATATTACGGTATCCTTGAAAATGTTTCTATTCCAGCACGAGTAGTTTCATCCATATTTTGTTCTCGAAGCGAACATTATTTTATATCAAGGTTTATGATTCAACATAATCTGGATTTTGACTGTATAGTAAAAGGGCGTAAGCCTGTTTCACTCACGAAAACATAATTTTGGATGAATGATGATTGATTAATTGATTGGTTAGAGACATTAAAATTTCTATGAGAATGTTTCTAATGAGTAGGAAACTAATATGCTGAAAAAAATATTTTGAGTGTACTGTGATTTATCATCCCATTTATTATACTTATGCATAAGTAGTAGGCCTAACCCTAATAATACAGAATTAAAAATTGATTATTGATCTGTTTATCGCCTAAATTGAACTTTCAGCAAAACTTTTCGGAATGACTGTATAGCCTACTGTGTGCTTTGAGGAATTTAATGAGAAATTATCATTCAAAACAATAGAAAAATTATTCTCAACACTGGCGGCTCGTGCACACGAAACAGGTGAAGTGCCCGTATCTTTTACTGTACAGCATTTCACCTGTTTCGTGGGTACGAGCCGCCAGTGATCCTCAACTTGATTTATTCCATTTAATTAATCAGATTTATTCATTGAAGGATATACGTAATCAAATAAAAATGAATTGGGAGGTAATATCCATCTTTGTTCTTACTATTATTTATCTCATAAGTTTTCATAAATTATAGCTAATTAATGTAGAATAAAATTAATGGTAGCACATCACTTCCAAAATACATAATTTACGGCCAAGAAATTATATTGAGAAATTTGTAATTCAGAATTTTTATGAGAGAAATAAAATAAACAAATGTATATAAAAGAAAGCTTATCAAAACTTAATAAATATCACACAGGTTCAAGAAATTTCCATTCATAAAATCACTAACTTACTACCTGATTATGTTTCCAATTTCTAATGAATAATTAATGTAATTATTGTCCTATCATGAACAATATCTGTACATTATTCTAAATAAGCTAGCTGCAGACAAAGTTTCTCAGAGTATACTGTGAAGCGGTTCAGTAACTCAGTTCTAACACACAATGACGCAGCGATCTTCCCTCTACGCCTTCCAACAAAGACAGGCCTGACACAACACTGCTCTAACATTTATCTTATGAATTGGATCAGCAATACTTACTATTGGCAAACAAGAGAGAGACATACTTGCCATTGACAAACATGAGATAAACAAAGAGGAGTGAGTGAGAGACGTCTGGAGAGAAAAAGAGTGAGAGAGAGTGAGGAACGTCTGAAGAGAGAAAGAGAGAGAGCGAGAGAGGAACGTATGAAGAGAGAAAGAGAGGGAGTGAGGAACGTCTGAAGAGAGAGAGAGAGAGTGAGAGGAACGTCTGAAGAGAGCTTAAACTGTGTAAAGTCTTCTTGACACAGTGGCAAGCCGTGGGAACTTACGCATCATGTTAGCGTCTATCCGAGCAAAGAAGACATTTTGGCAAGTTGGAGAAATAACTACAGCTCGGTCAATTTTTGCTTCAAAACTTATAATTTTGTTTTTCAAATTGTAGGAAACATTTCTGATCTACAATTTAAGACTAAATTTATGATTATTAAACCAATATTGTCCAAGCTGAACTCTTTTTCCCATCTTTCCAGAAGGTCTTCTTTCACTTGAACGAACTGTAGCGTCTAGAACAACGCAGAGGATTTTCAATAGAATGTGGTGTGCTGCAAAAAAAGGACTTTCCAAGGAAGAAACTAAGTCGAAACTTATCCAATAATGCTTCCTTGCTCTGTTTTTCTCAAGCATCTCAAGGCAGCAGCCACACTCTTCGGTTTGGAAAAAATCCGCAAGCGATTGATTTGTGACCTTTATGATGAAGGCGGGAACTTCTAATCAGGATTCTTTAGTGTTAAGTTACTATAAAGTGCAGTATTATTGGTCAAGTAGTAAACTTTCAGCTATTGATCTTCCATAAGGTTAGTAGGTTAAAATGGCGACTTTGACGCAACTCTTTAAAGATGTTAAAAGATGACTATTGATTCTCTAATAATCTCTAATGATCAGTTCTCCAACGACTTGATTCTCTAAATTGATCTTATAATAATTAATTTATTAAAAAATCTAATAAATTACTCATTTGTGAGCAGAACCCATATTTTCAACAGCGAACAATACATTCCACAGCGCATAAAATGCAAAATAAATAGTCTTGACTTTTTCTTCTCCACTAATCACTAGATGGATTGCAATTTTAGTTGCTGGTTGAATCTAAATCATGATTCACATTGCAATCTTGCAATTGCAAAACATTCAACGATGTTTTGATACATCTTACACTTAACTCGACACCCATTGGGTAAAAGAGGATTCGACAAAGTAAAGTAAGGAACAAATTTAGATCATCAGTAAAGTCGAACAGATTGAACTTAGAAAGAATTTGAGTGTTTCGTTTTCACAATTTATTAAATTACAATGCAGTACAGTATAATTTCATTCAATTCACTCGAAAGTTGATTTGATATTTGGTTTCTTAGCACTGGCGGCTCGTACCGACGAAACAGGTGAAGTGCCCGTATCTATTACAGTACAGCACTTCACTTATTTCGTAAGCATTAGCCCCTCAATGTTTCTTAGAACATGTTTATTTATTCATTGCATTGAAAAAAAACAATTGAAGGAAACGAAATTGAATACTCTATTTTTATTAAAGTATGTTTGAAAAATTTTTCTACCAAACTGATTTAAGGCATCTTTAAGAAAGTTTTTGTAACAAGAGGAATAAGAATACGAGAGTCTTATGCAGTAAAGGCCGACATTGGTGAGCCAATAGGAGAACAGGATAGAATGAAAATGGCTGACGAATGAGAATGCGAGAATTTCAAAATGGCTGTCAATTCTCTACAGAACAAAATGGCTGATGAAATTAAGTCACAAACTAGAGCTAGACCAAGGAGAAAGCAAACAAAAATTCTGTCATCTATCTTATAAAATACAGGCACTATAACAATTTCAGTCTAAGTGGTGATATACAGAAACCTAAAACTAATAATTTACGAAAATCATATCCCCTCTAAAATGTTTCTCAAATTGCGTGCAGCCTTCTTATAGATCACCAAGCAGAGAAGACACTCTGACAAGATGGGAAAATTAATGCAGCTCGGTCAATATTGGTTTAAATATTATGAATTTGGACAAAGATTGTAGGAAAACTTCATAATCTACAATTAGGGACCAAACCTATGGTATTTGAACCAAAATTGTCCGTACTGCAGTCATTTTCCCATCTTGCCAGAATGTCTTCTTCGCGTGCAGCCTTCTCACAACTTTCCACTCCAATCAGTGACTGTACTTCACGATCAAGTTACATGCTACAAGGATGTAAAATTGAATCATGTGCCACTATCGGCGGCCAACAAAGTCATAATTAAAAAATAAACGGTGCTGCCTCATTTTCCAGCTGATCTGATAGCTTTATAGTATTATGTTCTAGAATGTAGTCGCTTTTATAAGCTGGGGACATGCGAACAACATGAACTTCATCGTAATTGCTCGCGCTAGTGGAGAAGATACCCTATTACAATACTTTTTACATAGTGATTGCGTATCTTCTAAACTTACGCGTACTAGTCAAATATAGGTAGAGTTCGTGTAAACTAAGAAAACCCCTGTTTTAATTCAGTTTACATTGTAATGAGGTACCTTCTAATCTCCAACTACAGTTGTCTGTAGACCAGATATCAGTAGAGTTCGCGTAAGCTAAGAAGACCCTCCACAGTATACACTCCACATTGGAACGGCGTGTCTTCTCAGCGTGAGCGCTCTGGGCCAAATATGGGAAACAATTTGCTGACTGAGGCAATTTTGTGTTTCTGTTGCAGATACGCCCATAGTATCGCTATGGCTGGGCAGCACGCTTAACGCATCGGACATAAAAGAAGGAGATGACGTTTATTTCGAATGTCATGTCAAGTCGAATCCACCCTGGAGGAAGCTCTCCTGGTACCATAACGTGAGTAACTTTATATTTCTTCTACTTTACTTGTCAAATTTTCATGTTGAGTTTCCACGAGGAAATTAATTTGGAAAGATTGTGATCAATGAGAACTTGTATGAATAACAATAATGATTGTTGAGGGATTTTATATAATGCTAATGAGCATACAAATTGAGTATATATTCTTTCTTTACAATTGCGACTTGGTTTCCAAGTATTTTAAGCAAAGGATGAATGAGTGATGATGATGATGAAGGTTTAAGATGTAGGTTATATGTCTAGGCCTAGTATCGTGAGAATCGTAGCATCGATAATATATTTTATAATATAATATTATCTTGTATTGCTTGTGAGTTATTGATTGAGATGTTATGTATGATACCTATAACGTGGTTCTGATTAGCCTAATGTTTGTATTAATTGGAAAAGCAACTACTTCGAGTCTGTTGTGCTAACTTTCGTACTTCGTAAATTATTGATTGCATGTATAACTATTATTCTATTGATGTCAAAAGTATCATTCATCAATTTTGGAAAATATTTGAGGTTCTCCTCATCGGAAACATTCAAGTTACAGAATAAAATGTGATTCAATTACTATCATCATGCTTTGTCAGCAAGTTCATTGGTGAATAAGAACTATGAAATAGTTTTCATTATTCAGGCTATATTAAATTTATTTATTATCATGATAATAATTATTATCTCCTAACTGAGATCTGAAATGCGACTCCCCCTCTAGGCTGAATTGAAACTTAACGTATACAATTCACAGCATAGTATTCAGATCCGAAGCTTGTTGAGGTTATGGGACATACGGCTGTAGTAGAGAAGATCGTCTAAGAAATACTGAGATAAGGAGACAACTTAACATCTTCTCTATAAATGACATGATAGCGCAGAGCAGATTGAAATGGTACCAACATGTGAACCGAATGGAGGAAGACAGGCTACCAAAAAGTGATTCTCAACTACTACCCAGAAGGCAAGAGAGACCGAGGGCGCCCAAGGAAAAGATGGACGGATATGAGGTTCCGGAACAGGCAGAGATGCCTAAACCCTGACAGGAAGAAGAAGAAGAAGTATTCAGATATACAGTAGATAGCGTATAAATAATGATAAATAATATATATAAGGAGGGTCCCTGTAAGGTTAAAAACCTGAATCGAATTGAATTCCTAATGAGATGTTGATAAAGAGAAAAATGGTACGAATCAATATAGTATTCCATCCATTGAATCACTCACAATCATTGATAGCCATAATTCTAGAACGATGAATTTGTGCAATATCAAATTATTAATAATAGAAAACTCTGTTAAGGATATCTGGATTAATTTATTTCCTCTCTTGAAAACCCCGTAGTTTCTAGTTCCCAAATTTTGTTTTCAGTGACGAATTGAGGTCAGAATAAATAGGAATTGATCCACAGAGATTGTTCAATTAGAATATGGAATAATTTGAGAGAAAGATGATATTTTGAACACCATGGAATTCAATTATTTCCGATTGGAAGGTTTCTATTCAATTTTTCCCTCTGATGAATCTCATTTTCTGATAAATTATTCCTTTCACCAGTATACCTGAATTAGATCAATGATGTTGGTGATGTTTAACTTAGGTATAGGTCAGGCATGCTGTCAAAATTGTCGATGAATCTTTGGTATGAATAACAGTTTCAAGAATAATATTCATTGATTCACCCTTTTTTTATTCTTTCCTCTGATGTTCCTTATTGAAACGAAATTTGTATGATACCAATTCTCTTGTTATCTATATTAATCTATATTATAGATATTAACTATATTATATAATTTAAGATATAAACTATTTCATATTATAGAACTATAACTATATTATAGTTTATTATTGGAATTTCAGCATTCAACAATTTTAAATGTAATTATTCGTTATTGAATAATGTTTGAATGGATTAATCAGAGTTATTATGAAGGACTACAACACAATTACAATAATATATCAATAATTTATAATAATATCAATGTTCTTGAAGAATATGTAATGAAGAACTATTGACTATTGAATATCATGTTCATACAATGTTGATAATAATATCAATGTTACATAATAATATAACAATAATTCATCTTCTATTAAGAATAATCATCACTAAGAACATGAAATAATAATATGAAAGATTGAAGCTTTTTCCACTTCAAAACGTTATTCAACTGTTATCATGCTATCACTAAAATACAAATAAACCTTGAGTTCGCATTGATTCATCTTCATCAGAAGCCAATAATCCAATATCAACAGTTCACTTGTGAAAGTTAATATCATAAATTGATTTTTGGGGAGTTAGCTGATACTAAGAAACGTCTGTTTGGTTTGGGTATCGATTTGGAAACAAAAGAGTAAGTAAAAAAGAAGAAAGGATGTGTAGGGGTGAGAAGAGAAATAGGGAGAGGAGGGATGAGGAGGGGAATGAGGAGAGGAAAGAGGAGTGGAAAGAGGAGGGGAGAGGGAGAGCAGTTTGTATGTGAGAGTTGATCCAAGGATTGGCAAACAGAGCAAAAGTGTATAGTCTGTTTAAGCAGAGAAGACATTCTGGCAAGATGGAGAAATTATTCCAGCTCAATTAATTTCCATCCCAAAATTATGAATTTGGTCTCAAATTGTAGATCAGAATGTTTCCTACAACTTGAGATGAAATTCATAATTTTTGAACCGATATTGAACGAGCTGAATCTTTCCCATCTTGCCAGATTGTCTTCTTCGCTTGGACAGACTATAGTCAAGAAACAAGCAACTACTTTCTGCTATTCTCAGCTGTTCATTGCTACTTTTCTATCTTCTTTCTCGCATCCTCTCTGTCTCTCAATCACTCTCTTGAATATTATTCTATTCTCTACTCACTATTTCTATTCAATCATGGTCTTGCATCTGTTCTCTCTTTCGGTTACTCTGACATTCCCTCTTTATTCAGTGCTATCACTTTCTCTTCACCTAAGTTTTGAAAAATTATACTCTTTTCATCACTCTCACTATTTTTTTAGTCTGTCCCAGCAAAGAAGACATTTTGGCAAGATGGGAAACGACTTCAGCTCGGTCAATATTGATATTATTACAAATTGTATTACACAGTTTGTATAATTTTTGAATCAATATTGACACAGCTGGAATCAATTCCCAGAGTCATTCTTCTCAGAATGTCCTCTATCCTTGGACAGAACATAACATACTTTGTCGAAGTGTGATTTTCGATATTTTGAACCCTCTTCATTGCTTCTCCCTGGGAAACTTTTCTCTTCCTTAGTCGGTTTCTCTCACCTACTCTCTTCTTCAATCTATTCTCTCCCCCTTTTAAATCATTCTTTATTCCTTATTTTTCACACACCTACACTTTTTATTACACCTACTCCATTCACGTGATTTTTCCTTGTTCTATTCTTTTCTAACTTTGCAAGACTTTCTGATACCAATTTGATGATTTGCAAGTCTTTTTAGTACCTCTAATTCTTCACTCTATTGTTTTTTCCATTCTTATTTATTCTTCTCATCCTTACTCCTCTTTTCCTTTTTTCTTATTTTTCCTCATTTTTTTCTTATTATTCTTTTATTTTTCTCATCCTTATTTCTCTTTTCCTTTTTTTCTCTTATTTTCTTATCTTTTCCTTACTTTTCCTTATTTTTTCTTATCTTCCTCATCCTTATTTCTCTCTCCCTTCTTTCCTTATTTTTTCCTTTTTTTCTATAATTTTCTCATTTTTTCTCATCCTCATTTCTTTTTCCTTCTTTCTTATTTTTTTCCTCATTTTTTTCTTATTATTTTCTCATTTTTCTCATCCTATTCCTCTTTCCTTTTTTCCCTTATTTTCTTATTTTTCCTTACTTTTCCTCATTTTTCTTATCTTTCTCATCCCTTATTTCTCTTTCCCTTCTTTCCTTATTTTTCCTTTTTTTTCCTTATAATTTTCTTATTTTTCTCATCCTTATTTCTCTTTCCTTCTTTTCTTATTTTCTTATTATTTTCTTATTTTTCTCATCCTTATTTCTCTTTTCCTTCTTTCCTTATTTTCTTATTTTTTCCTTTTCTTATTTTTTTCATCCTTATTTCTCGTTTCCTTCTTTTCTTATATCTCTTTCTCCATAATCTTCCTCTCCTATCTCCCTTCCCTCCTCCTGTTTTTGCTCCATGAAACTTTTTTTCTTTTATTATTCTCCTTCTCCTCCTCCCTCCTCATCCCCTTTTCCTCTTCTTTCGCATTTATCCCTCCTTCCTCTCCTTCTTCTCCCTTTGTTCCTTATTTTCTCCTCCTCTTTCCCTATTCTCTCCTTCTTCATCCTCCTCCCTACAATTCTTCATTCTCTTTCTCTCATCATCGTTTTTCTTTCTCACTCCTTTATCACTCTCACCACCCTCACAACATCAGCACTACTCACTGCAGCCCGAGGCGTTTCTGCTGATAAAGTTGGTCTGCTTAGGCCTAACGCGCACTGGTACGACTCAGACCAGACCAAGACTCAGACCAGACCAGACCACTGGTCTGATGCAGTCAGACCAAAGCTCAGACCAGACTCAGACCAGACCAAGACCGTGATAGAAAACATATGATTAAAATCATTGCATGTTCAAGCAGTTCCATCATTAGCAAAGAGATAGCGCCAACTTCGTTTTAAATTTGTATCTATCATTCCCGGGTAATTTAAATAATGGAACTCTGAGATTGACCACTGTTATAACCACGAGATCATAGGACCGGTCTCTGAATTTCGGAAATAGCTACCGTTCCAAGGATGGTAAAAAAATTGTTTGAATTTTAACTGCATCTTCATTACAGTGGAACGCCGATTATACAAACTAATTGAGACCGGGATCAATTCAGATAAGCAAAAATTTGGACAATTGGACATGTAATTGGACTGTATTAAAGAAAATAATGTGTTGAACTTATTGGAATAAACTTTATTACATTTGAAAAGTACAGTGTAGTGATTTATATCACTACAGTGTAGTTAAATTAATATGGAAAGCAAAACACATACTACTGTACTAAACTACGGTACAGTAAATACAATTCAAAAAATAAAAAGCTACGATCACGTCGTAAACGCTGGTTTTTGATTAATTACTATGCTTTTAATACCGATTCGGATAATTGACAATTTGGTTAATCGGCGCTCGGATGATCAGCTTACTACTGTATATTATTAAAGCGAGCTTCTCTGAATGAACCTTATTTAAAATAATTATATCCACTGGCGGCTCGTACACACGAAGCAGGTGAAGTGCCCGTACCTTTCACTATAGCAGCACTTCACCTGTTTCGTGGGCATGAGCCGCCAGATTAGAACCTATTGTTTAAAATTTGATACATCTATTACCGGTACACAAAAAGGTTGATGTTTATCATTTACTACTGAATTTACATGATTGATCAAAAGCCTGGCTGGTGTTGAAAATAATCTTGATTACATAATAGAGTCGTAATTAAGAATAACGATTATTACAGAATTCAAAACGCATTTAATTCTATTGTACACACTTACAATATGTTCGTATAGTTACTCTATATTATATATAGTATGTATGTTAGTATAGTTAGTAATAATTAACTAACTAACCAATAGTTCGTATTACACTGTACCGCATTGTTTCGCTCGCCTATCCACCTGGACCCCTGGTAATATCAGGAGTGTCAATAGACAGATAGGATCGCTTCGCTCGCCTTAAAATTCCAATTAAAACTGACTCGCTTTGTTTACTCACATAACTTAACAGGGTCATTTTGATTTCAAAAATTTTCAACATACAATTCTAAATTCAATCGGAACCTGTCTAATAAATTTTTACATTTTCTCCCAATTGGTTCTCGAAAAAAGCAAAGAAAACTATGGAAACTTAGGCCTTAATATTGGGCGTAACTCAGCAGAATTTCAAAAAGCTGTTCTGAGAGTGCTTTTTAAAGTCCAACCGAACATGCTATGAATGAGTGCCACTTCGCGAATTGTAAATAGATAAATTTAGATAATTAATAAAATAGGTCTAATTAAGATGAAATAGATAATTGACTAAGGACCAAAATATGCATGCAATCCGCGATGCATCTCAAACTTTTGAAAACCTGATTACGGGCGTATTTTCAAAAGGATTTGAAAAAAACATTTCCAGAATTGATGTGAACCTAAATTGGTGTCAGTATTGTAGAGAATTTCTATAATTTATTAACATTTTCTCTTTTGTACTCGTCTATTAAGTGTTCAATCTGATTTCACCTGTTCTTTTCTTAGAAAGAACAATAGATCTTGTAGAATGAATACTGATAAGAACAAATGGAACTCATGCATAGATTAACGTGATCGAATAAAACAGGCTCAGACTGGCCAACAGCAGCCCGTGAGCCGGTGCACCCTCCAATTGTACGCCCCTTGCGCCCTCGTGTGACGATAGCATCACCAATATTATTCTAATGATAATTAATTTCATCAATTAGACATTTCATATTACTTTGTTGATCATTAATTAAGTATTGAGAATCTATAGAATTCAATGATCTTACTTTCTCATTTGAATTTACAATTACTATAAAAAGTGATTGTATGAAAAAGTGAAGTAATTTGATAATGAATTGAAACTTGAAAATTTTTAGTAAAATTATTTTTAAAACCTATCAAAAATTTAGAGTATTCAGCTCAATGTATTGAAGTTCAATTTCGAATTTTGAAAAATAGGAAATTCAATGGTAAGCTTCATAATAAACTAATAGAAACAATGACAATTGATATGAGTTGTTTGGAATTTTTCAAGAAATGAAAGCAGTGTATACTACAGTTTGTTTGTCAATGTCTCAACATCCCAAGAAGGGCCTAGGCCTACGAGCTGGTTGCCAGTTTCATATTCACTCCACTATACAGTCCGTCCAAGCAAAGAAGACACCCCAGCAAGACGGGAAAACGACTCCAGCCCAGCCAATACCTGCTCAAAAACCATAAATTCGTGAACAGAACCTACAGGCCCCCAACCAACACCGACCAAGCCGAAAGACATCCCCACCCTGAAAGAATACCATCTCTGCCAAAACAGACCATACTGCAAGCGAATAATCATCAACTAGGATAGAGGTAACGTGTGGTCAGCACGGTGATCCTCTCAACCATAAGCTAGGCTTCACAACCAAGTGGAGGCGCAGAACACCTCTGAATAACATGCAGTTGATCAGTTAGAGTGTAATGCAACAATAATTACTTTTTCTCCTGAGACGGGAAACAACTGACTGTCTTTACTAACAACAGCCAATCTCCCAAAAGAGGTCATACTACAAAGAGTATACAGGCCTAGTACTACATATTCAATCCACATTCTTCTTATTTCTCCCCTTTATTAATCAAAATTACTTTTACCATTTTCGAAACGTACTGAATCACATCAACAAAAATTGCTCCTACTTTCACTTGCTATTTTTCTCTATTGTCCAAGAAGCCAGAAATGCTTTTCATAATTGAATTCCTGTATGATGAAAAATTGATTGTGATGTTCGATAACTTTCTTCAATGGAAAATGACATAGAAATTCCATTTTCAAGCTTTCAAACATCAATAAAGTTCACCATCAACAAAACATTCGAGGTCATTTAATTTAATTTTTATCCAGAGACGACTCCCAAACCCCTCAATTTTATGGGCTGAGACTAACCCCCTCAAGGATGCGCCCTTTCATAAGTGGAAGGCAGCGCCCTTTCAGGAGTCCTATTCCGGCCCTGGAATAGAAGTCGATATACATAATGAATTTATAGATATCAAGAAATAGTACAGACTTCGCCTATTTTTTCTATCCTAGTTATATTAATAATAATATTATTATAATTTGTGTTGTATTATCAATGGATAGATGAATAAAATGGAATTTTAGTCCACTTTCTCATCTATTTCTTATCCGAAAGAGTTTTTTTTCACTTTTCCTCTGATTCTATAATTTTCTACATTTTAATGCGGTCTTCTATTTTTTTTCTTTCCTTCTTATCTCTTTGATTTCATAAATTAGCCGTTCAGTACCAAATATTTCAAAAGACATTTTGAGAGAAATGAGAAAAAAAGATAAAATGATACAAAATATGACTATTCCGTTTTGTGAAAAGCAACACAAATTTGAAAACGAATGTACACCAGCTGGTCTGATGTTTGGTCATGCCAGACCAGAAAAAAATTTGTGGTCTGGCCTGAAACGCAATTCTCCTATCTTCCAATGTTTTCTTTGGCCGTAGTGATTTGGTTCCAAATTTGGAATGGTGGCCGCGCTAGTGTACCTTTAACATTGAAAGTATACAGCTGTGGTCTGGCTCTGGTCTTGCGTTTGGTCTGGACTTGGTCTGACTAGTGCGCGTTACTTCATGTGATCTCCATTTGATCACGTATAATTCCGTGTTTCTCTGGCTGCAAGTTAGTCTGGTCTGAGTCTTGGTCTGGTCTGAGTCGTAGCAGTGCGCGTTCAGCCTTAAACGATTGTTTGCTTTTTAGAGGCGTTATAGATCCTTCCTCCATTCAGGCTCAACTTAAATCCGACAAAATTGACGGCGATTCAACATTTTCGAAAATTATTCATTGTTCGTGATTATTCTAAATCTTTTGACTCCAGATAATTATCGGAGTCATCGCTAAATATTGACAAATCAATCTGAGAACAAACTTGATTCCATTTCACCTCCATTTATAACGATAACCATCTATTCATTCATCTACTACAAAGAGAGTATAGAACATGCTTGTAGTATAAAAACACAGAAAATTAAGTCCGAAACGGTTCTTATTTATTTTTAGTATCATTTAAAATCGCCTGAAGGTGATTTTAGAATCCACGTTTACTTTTCAATCACAATGAATAAAAACTCATCCAATTGAAACCATTAATCAATAAAACTACCTCAAATATAAACAACGAATGAACCAAAATAAATTCAATTTAAAATTTCTAACAAAGTTTAATTTTACGAAGCCCTCTTGGACTATTCAATTTTGGGCTATACAAGAATAATATTATTATATTGTGCTCAACCATACTCCAGGAAATGTAGGCTACAATGGTAATTTCTTATATGTTTGATCAATACTAATATAATTCTAACTATGAATTTATATCACTATACAACAAAATACTCGTAGATGATTATTCTAAATATAGGCTACAACAAAATAATATACAAGGTGTTTCAGGAGGACTGAGCAATACTTTTCAGGCTGATTCCTTACACCAAGTAGACAAAAAGTTCCATGGGACATCTCTGTATTTCAATCTTGTTAATAAATAAATAAATTTGGGTAAGATCTACACAATCGCCGCCATTCAACTTTTTCTCCAGAATCCGACTCTCTTCAACTCCCATTAATTAAAAATACTAATTTATGATTCCTCATCCAGTTATAACCCTTATTGTTGGAAAATAACGTTTCCAGCATATTTTCAAAACTGTAAACTTACAAACTTCAAACTGGTTTCATTGGATTCCTCAGCTAATTTTACATAGAAATTGATCATTTTAGAACCTGAGTAAAGCCTCTGAAAAATTAGAAAAATTAATATTTTTTGAAAGATCTCAATTCTCCGCCATTGTTATCTCAGTAAGAAAGCGTTTTTTGGGGTATTCATGGATATTTTTTGTCTACTTGGTGTAAGGAATCAGCCTGAGAAGTATTGCACATTCCTCCTGAAACACTCTTGCCCGGTTATTCCAAGCACACTCAAACTTGAGGGACCCTCAAATTTTAAGTAACACTCAAATATTTGAGGGACCCTAAAATTTTGACGAATCGTCAATTAACAGCTGACATTTTCTATACTTTTAACATAGGGGAGTTGAGGGGCCCTCAAACCAAAGTTGAGGGACCCTCAAATTTTGATGATTGCTCAGATATACAGCTGACATTTTATTAAAAATTTCTGAAGCGAATCTGCATTTTCATTGGTTACATACGGTACTCATATTGTAAACAAAATGATATTATCATCAGTTCAAAGCGATAACCTGAAATCCAGCAGTAACCTACTTCGAGTGTTTGCATGATATTTTGTAAATATTTGAATGAATGAAGACAAAATAAATTGTGGCATGAATATTTCGATATATTCCGGTGTATTTCGATTCTCCCTTAAACAATAAATTAAGATAATTCAATGTTTGTTAATTTGGAGAATGCATAATCTTACAACGTACTGACGAGTAGATGTAAACAAAATAATCATATTTATTACATTTATAAATTTTTAAAAAAATGTCAGCTGGTTATCTGATCATTCGTCAAAATTTGAGGGTCCCTCAACTTTGGTCTGAGGGCCCTCAACTCTCCTATGTTAAAAGTATAGGAAATGTCAGCTGTTAATTGACGATTCGTCAAAATTTGAGGGTCCCTCAAATATTTGAGTGTCCCTTTAAAAATTTGAGGGTTTCTCTAAGTTCGAGGTGCTTGGGAAAACCGGGCATTTACTCTTTGGCATCTGCTATAATAATATTAAATTCATTGAAACTTTGGTTTGAGGGCCCCTCAACTTTTTGAGGGTTCCTCAAATATTTGAGTGTCCCTTAAAATTTGAGGGTCCCTCAAGTTTGAGTGTGCTTGGAAAACCGGGCATCAGTCTATGATATCGTATATCTCGCATGTAAGTGATAACACCCATTTTAGCGTCTACAGATTCACATTATTTTGAGTGTGTTCAAACATGATGATGGCAAACGTTCGTCCATGTTCGATGTCATGTCGAAATAATCAGAAGAGTTAAACGTGTAACACAATGAAATAGCGTCGGATAACATGTCAAATAAAGTGATTCCAGATGGTATCGTCTGTCCAAGCAAAGAAGACATTCTGGCAAGATGCGGAAATGACTCCAGCTCGATTAGTATTGATTCAAAAATGATAAATTCGGTCTCAAATTGTATATCAGAATGTTTTCTATAATTTGAGACCAAGTGAATGAGTTTTGAAAGTATATTGACTGAGCTGGAGTCATTCTCCATCTTGCCAGAATGTCTTCTTCGCTAGGACAGACCACATGCTGATCTGGTTGGCCAAGCCAGGTATTCAATTTCCACATGACCACTGCACTAATAAATAATATCAATCAAAGTCACCAACATCGGTACCAATCATAAATCGTTTCGTTAATATTCGTCGAACTAATTGCAGGTCGGTGTGATTGCTGGTCAACGCTATGTTGGCGCATTCAATGGCTACATATGTGTAAATTGATATTCGCTGACAGATAAATGTAAACTGGTGTACAAAATTCACGTATCAATTGATAAACTGGGATCAAATTCATCGACTGTTTTGTGAGAGCGAAAATTCTGTTTTGTTATCTTTGTTGCCTTTTTTATCTCCAATTTCATCCTATCAGATAGCTATTGTGATAGGAGTATATCGGTTTACCATTGAAAACAAAACATTCAACATTCATGCCTTTGTTGCACAATAGTTGTGTTGCACAATAGGTTGCACACAAGTCAAGTTCCACTCTTCCAGTAGATTTGAATAAATAAATAAATTTTATTAACTCAGGAATTTGTTATACAAACATGGAGTATTGTCAAAAATCGATTATCATTATATTAGTTATTTTCAGTTTCAGTCCTCAATAAATTTCAGATCGGGCTTCCAGTTTCAAAAAACATAACATTTCTAGTTTAAAGCTCTAGTAAATATCAACAGTTGTTGATAAAACGAAGTAATAATATTGTAAACAGATAATATAGACAGAAATTTATTTCACAGCAGACAAGAAACATACATTTAGAACATGTATATCACAGTCCAATGAAGAATCACAGCCTATATGTCAAACTCAGTTTCATTTGGAAACTCAACAACAGAGTAGAATGGTTTCATCTCAAACCATTTTGAAGCCTACACTTATATTCATAAGATAAGATAAGATAAGATAAGATAGGATAAGATAAGATAAGATAAGATAAGATAAGATAAGATAAGATAAGATAAGATAAGATAAGATAAGATAAGATTTTTATTTGCTTTTGTTTCTCTGAAACATACAAATTACAAAATAAAAAAGGTTGGTTGATTATTATCAGTTGAATTACATAGTATAGTGTAAACAGATTTTAACAGCAAAATAATATATTATCTTCTGCAAACTCAATTTGAATTTTTTTTCATAGCAATAACTAAAGTTCATATATAGATAAGAATTAAATTGTCTGTAAAATATTTCTTTGAGAAATTAAAACACTCTAGATCATTTAAAAAAGTTTCCATATTTCAAATAGCTTGAGAGGTATGAGAAGATTTCATTATAAGGAGCAATTCTTGCATTAAGAGACAACGTATAACATAACTCTATACCACCCACAATCCAGTCCACATCATCAAACATTTCAAATGAATAATAATGCATAATAGATATTACTACAAGAAAGTGATTAATATAATAATTGACATAATAACTGTATAATAATTTAATCATTATAGGAAAAGCGTCTACATAGGTATTATAACCTGTGCGTAAACACGAGTTGATGTAATGTTTTCAGTTCACGGTAGATAGAGCACAAATTTGAAAAAAAATATTGAGAAACTATTGGAAAAGTCGCTCAATAACGTACTAAACAAAAGTAATTGATATCGTGAGCACAGTATAAGTGAAACCCAAATAATGTGAAGAGTATTATTGATAATTTACAAAAAGGAGGATGTCAAGCGAAAGTGAAACACTTTTAACTTTCCAGAGGGAGGAAGAGATATTGAAGGCACAAAATAATAAATTAAAAGCGAAAGTGAGAAAGGGATATTGTGAGGTATAATTGGAAAGAAAGAGGATGAATGAGAGGGAACCGCTTGATAATTGAATCAGCTCACGATTATGAGTTGGTTATACTCGTAGTGCACTGTATAAACTCGAAACGGGAACAGTCCTCAGGAGAACTAGCCTTCTTTCAATAGAAAAGAATAGGGGGAGAGAAAAAGAGAAAGAGATAGAAAAAGAGAGAACAAAGAAAGGTGGAGAAAGAGTGAGAGAGGAAGAGAAAGATCGAATTTCTTAAAGACAAAGTGAGAGAGTCTAAGAAGCAAAGCAGCGCTTGCTATACATCTCAGCAAGGACTCTTTGAGTAATGGCAGCCATTACTGCCCCATTAGACCTACTAAGTCAGCGTTATGCCCCTGTAAAACTTCTATTAATTGTGAAGCTATCTTCCTCTCCCTCCCCTTATTCATCCACCATCACTTCATCTTATTACACCTCATTCCTTTACCTCTTCTTCAAGCTGACCTACTTTTTCTTATCCTTCCCCCACCTAATTGTCAAATTGAGTTAATACAGGCACTATAAAATCGAAATCGTTTATTGATGGAGCACTGCAATAAGCTTGTCGATTCGGTTGAGTGGTTTCCTGGATTACTGTGTTTACGATGTAATGATAGTCTCGAGAACTTTTGAAAGGAGGAAGATTTCATTCAATCTTTAAATAAAATTCAATTGCTCTCTGGTAATTATTATTGTTATTAGCGTATACCAAGAAATTAGAATAGAGAAAGGTATGAGTCATCAACATCGTAGCCGGGAGGAAACCGTGAGTTTTGACGTCATTGGCACCACAGCTGATTAGCAAACCTAGAAGAAATTAGGAACTTCGTCTACTCCCTGAGCGTTCCAATAAAAGTAATTAGATTAAATCATTTCCTGACGTCACGGAAAAAATGCACTCTGATTTGAACAGGCTATTATGTTATCACTGCATAATTTTTTTTTTTGCGAACATGTGGTTTTTGTTATTAGTACAGAATCTGTTAAAAAAAGAGGCAAAAATTTCTATTTCAAAACATTATAGGAAAAGAAGGAAAAGAGGTTACGAGAATAGGTTTGGTAATAGATGGATTGCATGTGAATAATATAAATATGGGCTGTATAGCTATTGCCAAAAAGTTTTTCAAATAGGCATAGGAAAATCAATTTACAACATTAGCGATTGGAACCAAGTTGAAACGCACAAGGAGCAGACGAAGCTCCTAACTTCTAGGTTCGCTAAACAGCTGTGGTGCCGATGACGTCAAAACTCACGGTTTCCTCCCGGCTACGATGTTGATGACTCATACCTTTCTATTCTAAGCGGTTTGTCCCAGTGGTAGAGAGCGTCTAATCGGTGAGATTAGATAAGCGACGTGCCTCTACCAACACTGTCGTAATGGTAACCGGTTCCTCTGAATTCAATTAATGAGACTCAAAAATCGCTTCCTGGTGGTTCGGAACCCACCTAAATTCATCTCATCATCATCCTTCCCATTACCCACGCACAGGCCCAAGAGCCCATGTGGGCATCACCCTCAAAAAAAAAAATTACCTTGGCGTATGCCATATTTGGTGCGGAGTCCCAAAAGGATGTTCCACCGGCAAAATAACCTCAATAATTATCCTTGATAGGAAATTGTGGTATTTCTTGAAACGATACACGGAGATTTAAACGTTAAGACGTTTTTTCAATTTGAAAGAGTTTGAAAAACGAAAATATCACCAAAATAACTTCTGCAAAATATAAAATTTCGAAACATTTAGAGCACAACAATTTTTAACTTGTTACAATTTCCATGACCAAACCAAAATTCTCTGGTAAAGAGAATTATTTTTATCAATTTTCTTGGATCACCATTTTTGCGATGTAAGAGTACGAGCAACTTGTCATATAAATAATAGCTACTATTGTAAATTGTCATTGTAAAATCCATTGTTTCACGTGATTCTTCAACTTACATCAATGTTCTCTATCAATTAGGAAGTGAATCATACCGATCGTAGGCTAATATGCTTTATATAAGGGAAATACGAGTATATAACAGGTAGTATATATACAGGTATATCATACTATGGCTCGTACCCCACGAAACAAGTTAAGTGCCTGTATCTTCTACTGTACAGCACTTCACCTATTTCGTGGGCACGAGCCGCCAGTGTCACAGGATCGTCTTAAAATGTAGCAAAGCAAAGATTTGATACGTTTGAGGCATGTTTGCAATTCCCAGTTAACTAGCATATTCATTCATTTATTCAATCAATCAGCTATAAATATATTAATTTATAACATTTTCAATATAACTAATGCTCATATTCAAAAACTTTGATTACTCGAACAAAACGCCAGTTAATTATTTCTTTAAAAATCTCGAAACGTAATTCGAGTATGTTTGACATGAAGATACGACTTTTCTGCTGTATTTTTGAATGAGTGGTGTGCTCCGATACAATAAATTATTTTCTCGTTTCGAAAGATGAAGTTCGACGCTTGATCCATAACTCCATCACCAAACTCATAACAATATCAACCAACAATATCATACCAACATCATAACAATACAACATCTGCATGACTCGCGACAAACCAGTTCATATAGACTGTGATCCCTACCATCCATTCAACTTTCCAGATTTGGCACCCTTTGACTCTAATCTTTGTTTAAAATTGAATAATTATCGACCCATCGGACTCGAATTCCAGACGGACTGTGAAGTCAAAAACAATATTTTGTAGGAGAGGTCCTACCAAAAAGAATATTAACCCTACTGAAGTAATAAATAATATTCAATAAATACCACAATTTCCTATCGAGGATAATATATTGATGTTATTTTGCCGGTGGGACATCCTTTTAGGACTCCCGACCAAAAATGGCATACGCTAATAATAATAATAAGACTCCTACTGAATGAAGGGATGGGAATAGAAATCATATGGAAAAAATCAGGCTTATAAACTATATATGGGAAAACCAATGAAGTATTTAATTGTTTTAGACTTGAAAAAATTGGAAAGAGTTATTTCATGAACATCTACTACATGTGTTCCTCAACTAAAATCATCACTATTGAACCTCACTCTCATTTCAGACACTTTGACTAGTACGGAATCAGAATCAGACACTTGACTAGTACGGAATCAGAATCAGACACTTGACTAGTATGGAATCAGAATCAGACACTTGACTAGTACGGAATCAGAATCAGACACTTGACTAGTACGGAATCAGAATCAGACACTTTTGGCTAGTACGGAATCAGAATCAGACACTTGACTAGTACGGAATCAGAATCAGACACTTGACTAGTACGGAATCAGAATCAGACACTTGACTAGTACGGAATCAGAATCAGACACTTGACTAGATCAGAATCAGAACTCATATAGAATCACTAAATGTGGTTCAATCAGTACTCGCTAGCTCATAATCGGCTAAGTACCGCAATATGTACGAAAGCCGATTACCACTGGCGGTTCGTGCCTACAAAACAGGTGAAGTGCTGTACAGAAAAAGATACGGGCAATTCACCTGTTCCATGGGTAAGAGCCGCCAGTGCCGATACTACAGTGCGCATTGCAAATCCTATTAATTCGATGATAAATGAACCTCACAATTCGCATCGCTTTGAACAGGATATCAAAAACGAGTTGAGTGGATGCGGTGATTTGATCCGGACGAACAAATAATGAATGGCATATCTCTTTGTAATATATCAATGCTGTGATCAATACGTTTTGTATAGTCTGTCCAGGCAAAGAAGACATTTTGGCAAGATGGATGAATGCCTCTAGCTCGGTGAATATTGATTTAAAAATTTTGAATTGTTCTCAACTTGTAGATCAAGATGTTCCCTACAATTTGAGACAAATTTTATAATTTTAGAACCAATATTGACTGATCTGAGTCATTTTCACATCTTGCCGGAATGTCTTCTTTGCTAGACAAACTATACATTGGATGACAAGATACGATATGTGACTTGACAACAAGGTTGGATCAAGTTCCAATTTATTTCAATGAGAATCTATTCAATTTATGTAACATTCATCTGATTGAGAAAAATATGACAATGAATTTCAAGTAGATATACTCATCATATTATAGATATATTCAAATCGACAACATGTCCTCTGCTGGATGATTTCTGTTGAGAGCGTCATCAACGCTTTGTAGAATTAGCTATGTCTAGCAGAAAAATTCGACTACATTAAAAATTGTTAATTGGAAAATTAAAATTTATTTCCTAGAATCCACTTCAAACAATACGATCGAATATAATAATAATAATATATTGTTATATTAATATATTATTCACCTTCTCTCGAATCAAATAACTCTGGAATCAGAGTTTTCTCTGATTTTGATAATATGTTGAGTCTATTATTATTGATTGGATTATTACTTTACATAAAATATGTTGTTAACCATGAATCGAGAATACTAGATCAAGTATCCAAATTTTGAATAACATTATTTTTTGGAATAATTATGCTAATTACGAACACTAATGGCGACATGTTGCCTACGAAACAGGTGAACACTAAGTATCTTTTTACTTATAGCACTTCACCTGTTACGTGGGTACGAGCCCCGCCAGTGAACTGGAATAAGACAGGGGAAACGGGGGTAAGAAGCGTGCAATGTTCACTACTTTTAGTGAATTTTGCATCATCTGGAAAAAAAAGCTCAACTTGGGATGTAAAAACACATGTGTGAATGCAAGCAAATAGGAAATATAATATCTTGAATCTGCTGATCAAACAAAATTTCGTCCCTGAGACATGAACATTCATTTTCTGAACGACCTTGAGGGTAGGGGGGTTATGAGGAAATGTTTGACCAACCCGTAAAAAAATCGGGGATGATCGGTTGATGGGGAGGGAGAAGGGATTTGGGAGTGACACTAGGGTTGAGTGATATTGGGGTTGAATACGTTTTGTGAATAAGTAAAAACGTGTGATAGTTAGTGGGAGGAGTAGGGGGGGGGGTTGGCTTGTGGTCGTGGAATTTGACTAGACGAAATTGTGGCGTAAGAGAGAGAATATTTGTGAAGTGAGAGAGACGCATTAATGGAGAGAGAGGGAGGGAGAGAGTAAATGAGTAATGAATGGAAAAGTCGTGAAGCGACCTATATCCGCAGTGTAGAAAGATCGATAGGATAGGCAACGTTCGTCCCTTTATAGTCGGGTCTCTTTCTTTTATTCCAACTTTCTCTTCCCCCCTCTATCTCTCTCACTCTTTCTCTCTCTCACATACTCTTTCTCACACTCAATTTTTCTCACGCCTACTATGTCCTACACCTACTGTCTCTCATAGTTGAGTGTTAATGATGGGTGCGTTCTTGAGCATTTCTCTCCAAGAATGAACATTTAAAGGTCCAAACTCCGCCTTTTTATGTAATTACAGCATCACTTATATCACCGTTAACATATTAATTGAATCCTACATTTGAATCATTATCGTGGATTTCCTTAGTCCATAGTGGATTTCCTTAGCTATTAAAGCGAGCGATGTTATTAGTATAATTTCTAATTTGCATAATATAGGATTTAAGCCGATATATTCTCTAATTTACATAAATAAATTTAATGAATCTGAATCTCTTATGCCCGGTTTTTCCAAGCACACTCAAATTTGAGGGACCCTCAAGTTTACTACACTTCAGTACATTTCCTATACTTATCATAGAAAATGTCAGCTGTTCATCAAAATTTAGGGTCCCTCAACTTTGAGTGTGCTTGGAAAAACCCGGCATTACACTTTCTCTCTTCCTCTTCTATTTTCTATCCAGCTCAATCTCTCTTACTTACACTCTTTCTCCTGCTCTCTCACTCCCTCTCTCTCTTTCGCTCTCTCTTTCTCTTTTTTTTACTCGTCCTGTCTCACTCGCCTACTGCGGCTTCACCATTCATGCGGGAACGTCTATTATCCACCTCATGTTGAAAATGACAGCTGGTCAAGCTTCGAAAAGTATCCTGCTTTTCGACCTCTTATCACTTTTGAAAAATGCTGGCGTGAACCATCAAATCGCCATTATATACCTGTTATAGTCCGTCCAAGCAAAGAAGACCCTTTGGCAAGTAAGAGAATGACTCAAGCTCGGTCAATATTGGTTCAAAGATTATCAATTTGATCTAAAATTGTAGGAAACAATTTGATATACTATTGAGACCACATTTATAATTCTTGAACATATATTAACCCATTCGAAGTTATTTTCCCATCTTGTCAGAGGGTCTTCTTTGCTTGGATAGACTATACTATGTCAATTATCCAGACATATGTCAACTATTATTATTATTATTATTATTATTATTATTATTATTATTATTATTATTATTATTATTATTAATCAGACAAATCACATCAAAAAGTATTCTCTGTCCGTGGTATACGTCTGTACAGAGAGTTTCAGGAAGAATGTACTTCTTAAGCTGATTCCTCACACCATGAAATAATAGAACTCTCCCGGAGTTTTATATCCTCTATGATTCCTCTATTCTATTCTAGGATTCTAAACCTATATCGTCTAGGATTTCTATAGGAACTCTAGGAGTTCTATGATTCTATATCCTCTGGGATTCCTTTAGGATTCTGATCCTCTAAGATTCTAAATCCTTGAATCCTCTTTGCTCACATCAAGCAAAGAAAAATTTCTTGTCGAACATAGAACCAAGAATAATTTTTTAGCAAGATAACAATGCCGGAGAATTGAAATTTTTTCAAAAAATATTCAACTTTTTTTGAGTTTTATAGGTTTATTCAAGTTCTAAAATTATCAATAATTTCAGATTATCAATAATCAATCAATTCCCATGTGAAATTAACTGAGAAATTTAATGAAACCACCTGAAAGTGTGTAACATGAACGGTTTTTATTTAAGATAATTATTTTTTCAAAAAATATTCAACTTTTCAATGTTTTTAAGGCTTTATTCAGGTTCTAAAATATTATCAATTCCTATGTAAAATTAACTGAGAAATTCAATAAAACCAGCTGAAAGTGTGAAACTTGAACGGTTATTGAGATAATCGATGAAATAATCTAAGAATCTCCATTTTTGGAAAATCATTAATAGTGTTGTATTAACTCAATATAGATTCACAAACTTGAATTTTTAATGAGTTGTAGATGATCTAATAAGGAAAAAAGGTGGATGGCCACCTTTGTAAAAATCACCCGAATATCAGAAATTGCGATCAAAACCAGACAAAACATCACACATGTGTGATTTTAATTCAAATATATTTATTTCTTTATAATACGATACATATTACAAAACCATTACAAATAGAATGGACCCCCTAAAAAGACTACACGTCTGTAAATAGGGCGGGGGAATAATTATTTAGTCGCGATTTTAAGATGTAGTGCACATTACACCTGATACACCCTGTACACTCTGTTGTGGGTTAGGTCGAAGAGGGGGCTGTTGTGCCTCAACTTTGCCCTCATCACTTATGTATAGTACTAAGTGGAAAATGAAGGCATCAAATCTATCTATCTACACGTATAAATTTTATGAAGTTGTTGATCATCACGCGAATAGGTTGAGACAGAGACACGGCTCTGTTTTATATGCTTGATGATGTATGATTAAAGTGAGACGGAAAACTGACTGACTGCTCTGTGACAGTTGGAGTCATAACGCTGTCAAAGATGATACAAACTGATGATACAATCCTTCAGCGAGCGTTCATCAATTTTAGCGCTCTGTCTCCCAACATCTATATAGTTTTGTTCTTTTCTCGATTCAAGTGTCAATTGTTCGGGGATCATTCATCACAAAATATTCCGGTGACCTCAAATGATGAAAGCTGTCACAATTGAGAAACTTTCGTTCACCAAATTCAGCTACAGTGAAACGTTTTGAAGAGTATCAAATTTCCTAATTTTGTATAAGGATCGAGAATTATTGATCAAATTTCAATTGGAGACATTTAGTAGTCTATTCCCCCAAATTCTTATTCGAAAGTTCCAGTTATTTTTTCTAATTTCTATTATTAAAGTGCACGTTGATTTCCTACACACTCTAGTGCATAATAATATCGAATTGTTACTTTTATCTCAGGACTACTTTTATCACCATTTCTAGAAATATATTGAAGGGTACTGTAATGTGATTTTAAATTGATAAATCATGGTTTTTTAATTCTTGAGAGTTGAAATTTGTGAGTATAGTGAAAGTGGACATTGTGGATAGACATATAACCTACATCTCAAACCTTCATCATCGTCATTCATCATCACTCATTCAGCCTTTGCTTAAAATACTTGAAAACCAAGTCGCAATTGTAAAGAAAGAATAAAGATTATTATTAAAAAAAAGTAATATCGAATTGTTCAATCCATAACTTGTTAAACATGTAGATGTAGTCCTGAAAGGAGTCATATGATTGAAATTTACTGTAGGCTATTTGATACTGGAGTAGAAATATCTTTCATGTCTATCAATCAAGGTAGAATTCATAAGGAATTCAGTGGTACTAAATAATACATCAACCTTGTTATAAATAGTGTTCATATTTATCAGTTTGTTTCCGCATTTCCCTGTATAATAAGTTTTTTAATTCTCTATAAAACGGGCTTTTGATTGATATCTAGTTTGTATAATATCAACCATAGTTTGTAATAACACATCAACTCTAATTAGTATATATATTATTCAGTTTATTCCCACATACCCCTGTAGCTTATTACAAGACCTTTATATTCCTATTAAACAGGCTTTCGATTGATATCAAGTTTGTTTTTTTTTCCTTTCCCCGTATTATAAGAGTTCAAATGTCATCTGAATTGAATAAGACTCAGCGGCTGATGGCTTCGGCAAAGCCCTGAATAACTTCCCTACTTTATATGAGGAGGAAATTACTGTGAGAATCATTTTTCCATCTTATTTAAAATTACTTTAATTGTATTAATCTCATTTTTTGTCTCTTTTTTTTGAAAGTGCAAATAGAGTTCTATTCTATTCTATACTATCCTAAATAGGCCTCACATCAACAAAAGATTAGGATCATAAGATTCACAATAGAATTATTATATAAAGTAAAAGCTAAGAAGGTACGGAACGAATGTTTCTCTTTTAGGTAATGTTTTGTCGTCTCGTATCATTAATTACGTTACTTCATTATTTTTGCATTAACTCATATCTCAATATTACTTAATTCATCGCTTTAGTATCGTACCATTCATTTCTACTGTATCATTCAACTCTTCTTATTAATCATATTATTAAGCACTTCCATTGCAATACCTTTCTTTTCACTATAATCTCATTTTTGGAGTAGGTTATATTGTTTTTATTCATTGTTTGTTGGTTTCTTTTTCTTCAATTTTTTGCATTCAAACTCATTTGCAAATATTTGTTATTCTTAGTCTCAACCTTATCCTTAGTTCTTTTGCTAGCATAGTTTTTGTTTTACTTATCATTCTTATTTCTTTCAAGAAAAATAATTTAAAATTTTCAACTTTGATGGCATCTCCCACATAGAATTTTCTCGGGAGTGTCTCTTCTCATTATTCAGATTACATATTTGTATAAATGCCACAGAAGTTTTATGATTATGTCTGTACTTTTGTTCATTGAGAAATAAAATTTATTTATTTCATTTATAATGATTGGAGCATGGATACAGATCATCATAACTCGAAACCTCAGTTCCTGGATTGGTTTATAGTTTGCCCTTGGCTGTATCTCTGGTCTCAATCGATTAATCCCATCCTTCCGTGAAAACGACCAGTATGTTCTTCATTCTAAATAGAACCTTTCGTTGTGATACGGAGAATGATTCCCTTTGGATCAATTAACTATTTGATGCACTTTGATGAAGTGGATGAGAGTAAGACAGAGAGCGACGATCGAAGGATGGAGAGGAGTGAGAGAAAGAGAGACAGAGAAAAACAGAAAGAGAGAGATAGAGAGAGAAAGAGAGAGAGTGTGTGTGTGAGACGGCTTTATGTTATTGTTTCGCGTTTTGATAACGTATGAAGGATAGAAATACTAGAGACTAAATTTATATCACATACTCGTTTACTTGTAGCCCATGAATGACTATCTACTCTTTAAGAACTCTAATTGTCTTTGCTTGTATCAAATGAAATCTGTATCATCACAAAAAAAGCGTATCATACATACAAGTAGGCTATTTAAAAAAACGTGAAATTTTGACTTAGTGTCTTTTCCCAGTACACCGACGAAATAGAATCTGTATCATTACAGAAAAAGCTTATTATACATACGAGTATTTTACACAAAAACTTAATATTTTGACTTCATGTGTTTTCCCAGTACACCGACGAAATAGAATCTGTATCATTACAGAAAAAGCATATTATACATAGGAGTATTTTACACCAAAACTTAATATTTTGACTTCGTGTGTTTTCCCAGTACACCGACGAAAGAAAGAGAACCAAACATTCAATACATGAACATATTCGTACGTTGACTGTTGAAAAGTGCAAAGTATTTACAACCAATAAAATGAGTTTAGGACCTTTTTAGGAGATCGTAATACTACTGTAAAATGTGGAGATTGACCGTTAAGTCGAGAGTACATTAAGCAGCTTAGGAATAATGTCCTATTAGGCGATACCTATTTTTTTATTATTCCACTTATCGATTTCCTGATACGATTTATGAATGTCTATATTATAATTTCTAGTATAATAGCCCCCTTCTATAGATTGAATATGATTGGAAGAAGCTCTGCTAGTATACGTGCATGTGATATAATATTTAAATGCTGTGTGTTCACAGACAAGAGAAGAAGCGATTTGATTTATTTAAATTTTAATTATTCGATTTAAATTTACAGGAAGAATATTGTGAGAGCGTGTCTTAACAGTTTGCGCGAACTCTATGGCTGACGACAAAAATTAAGGCGGATGAAGTTCAATCAAGCCTTGTCCTTGAGCTTAAATAACAAGAGCCTGTGATTGGCTACAGCTGTTTTACTGCTCGTACCGTCGGACCGTTTTGCATGAAGGGATACCTAAGCAGTTTATTTCGTCTCAAGTGATCGTAAATTGATACAATCCTAAATATGCATTACTTCCAACCAAATCTCCCCCCCCCCTCTTGGTAGAGTAGCATAATACAATATTCCAAATGAGAAATATCTCAAATATGGTACAATCGCAGTTATGCTTTACTTTCAACAAAGGAAAATCTTCTCCCCCCTCCCACAAAACACGTGTGCCACTCAAAAAGGCAAAAAGTGTGTAGTTTTTTTTTCGAAGAACTAGGCTCAAGTTGCAAAAAGTGGCTAGTTCTGGTACGTGTGGAGAAAGGTCAGTAAGGCTTATCCAGTGAGATATAGTCTGTCCACGCAAAGAAGACCCTCCGGGAAGATGAGAAAATGACTCCAGCTCGGTCAATATTGGTTCTAAACTCAAAAATTTGATCAAAATCGTAGGAAACAGTCTGATCTACAATCTCAGACCAAATCAATAATTTTCTAATTAATATTGACCGAGATGGAGTAATTTTTTCATTCTGCTAGAGAGTTGTTTTCTTCGCTTGGACAGACTATACCAAGGAGCGTGTATCTTGTCAGAGAGCGAACATTAAGTTACAGCAGTACGGTACACATGTCACGTCGGCCTATAAGTGTACGCGTATACCAGTTAGAAATCTGCTCTCAGCCGCCTCTTACATGTCATAAAACCCGTCTCTTATATTTTGTAGCTCTTCGTTCGAGTTGAGAGAAGAGACTGATAAGTACAACTTTGTTCGATCGGTATACTTATGTCCAGTATTCTCACGGATACTATAGCCTATTCATGATCACCTGAGACGAAATATACAAACTTCTCACGTGTGTGTGCTACCTTGGCCACGACAAATCTCAACCTATAAACGACGTAGCAAATAAACATCATAGCATTGGGAATGCGTATGTGTGCGTTGATTTTTTCGTCGGAACTGTATCGTATCGTTGCTCCATGACTATGGTTTGTCATCGCAACAGTAGCAGCCCTGTAGATTTCTTCATTTCGTCTCGAGTCGAAATACGTCTCGTGGGTGTACGATACTCGGTAGGCATCATGCTAATATTTTTGTAAAAAACAGCTAGGTATGATGTTTTGTCGATCCACAAAAACAGTTATGAAAATCTAGAAGCTGATTTCTAAATGATGATGAATATAGCATGTAATTCAAGACATTCAGATTTACACTTTTTTGGGGTTGTGATACGTCATAATTCCATCAATCGACCGTGCATTATGCTCATGATCCCTACCGTGTATTCAAGTGTCCGTGGGTATAATAATAAGAACACATGATATGTTAGTTTGCGAAATGTGTGGAGTAAGTGCTATAGAATGCTCAGGTCAATATGTCAATCAATCAATTTACGAGTACATTTTCATTATGGTCATTGAAGCCTTCGCGATTCAGCTGACCACAAGAAGATAGGCGGTTTCACCTGTCTCTTGTACTACGTGATGTGAACTACTAACAGCTGATTAAAAGCATCTATTGTCTGTTTTGATTTTAATACTTGTCGTCTTGGCATATCTAGATGACAACTCTAATTGACAACATTAGCTGTTGGAGTGTGGACCTTTTAAAAGCAGATGGAACCGCCTAACTTTTTGGCGTCATTGATAAATAGCATGTCCAATTTTGTTATGTTGATATGTTACGAGGTGTATTGGAGTCTAATGGAATCGGTTTTGAACAACAATTTTTCAATCTATCAGTGGATAAATGGAATGGATGACAAATAAATGAATGGTATAAGCATGTTGTAACCTGAATTTTCAAGCAAATGAATCAAAATATGTCATTTTCTTATTAATTCATGACAATAGAAGTCCATTCCTCTGTAGACTAGTGTGGAGTTTCAATGGAGAGTCACTAGTACTGTATCTCAATCCTTCATCATGATTAACTTGCATAGCCATTCAAATTTTGTAGTCACTACAACAAATATCACTTTTCAACTCCCACGTGGATATTGTTATGACAGTCATTGTGTATGTTCTGTTCTGTTGATGATCTTCTCAATTTTAAAAACCGAATAAGGGATTTGGAACTTCAGCTTTGACAAGCAGTGAATGTACATCAGCTTGGTTGAAGTTTAATTAAAGCATTCTGTTAAAACATTCGATAGCTCCAAATAATGGTCGACTACTATCAGTGGCGCCGACTTTGGGGGGGCAAGGCACTTTCTGCCCCCTCAATAATCACTCAGGGGGGGCAATGTGTGTATTTTGCCCCCCCAATATTCATAGATTACTAGAGAAATTTTCATCAATTTTTTTATTATCAATTATCAATAAGTAGGCCTATTGAAAGAATATTTTTTGCCATCATCAATTTCAAATAGCTCAAATGATACCAATTTTAAACAATGGTCTAGCTATTTTTATTATATTCACAACTGGAAACTGGACTATGATTGTGTGGAATGATATAGGCCTACTATTATTATTTTGCAATACTACTTCCACATTGTCCACAAACCATAGAAATAGACGATCAGTCTCAGGTTTATTATTTGCATTACCCAGCTAGGCGTCTGGGCTTAGATTGTTAAAGCCGCATATGAGTCGTTATATTCTTTATTCATACATCGATACAACTATTTTAATTGGGAGGGAAAAATAGGCATAGCCTGTGCTATTCCTCTCCCAAAAATTTTATAATAAAGTCAATATTCTCCAAAATGAGGTTATATGATATAATAGCACTGAGTAAACACATAATTTTCAATCCAGGAATAACATTGAAATTTTGAATTAGGAATGTTGATGGCCGGAATTAAATAAATATCATGCACCAAAGCAAACAATATTGAAAATTAGAAATTATTGCACAAATTTGAAAGATTTCAAGCCAAAAAATCACTAAACTACTCACTAACGTTAATTGCAACATTTTACAAGAACTTCATTCTTAATTAATTTTTTAATGTAAACTCAGAAACACAAATCAAATACAAAATCTAGATAAACATAACAAACTACACAATAATGGAACTAACATTCATAGCCAGAATTACTCAGTTTTCAGTTCCACTAGTGAGAGTGGTGGTTAGCACATGGCATATCTATTTGTGTTTCATGTATTTCGTGCAATTTTTTTTATATCCGTATATTTTTACGTTATGAGTGGAAATTGTAAAAATTCTAATTAAAAACAAACTAGATGTATATAATGTGTAAGTTGGATGCAAATTTGCCTTTAACCTACATATCAGATTAAATTCAGTACCTTAACTATTACCTATATTAATTTTTATTTCTAAATATTTTTTTTCGTGTTCAAAATTGGAGGAGAAACTTGATTCATTTACTACCGATTATTACGATTATAATGGCAAATTTGAATTTAATTAATGATAGGGTAATAATAATTATAGGGAATTCAAAGTAGTTGAATCGATCAGATTATCTCTACATTACAGAATTCAGCACAAAATCACATGCAAAGATGCAGTCTCACTGCTTGTGTATTTTTGTGTATTCTTACAAACCCCTCCCCCATCCTCGGATGGCACCCCCCCCCCTTCTCGTTCTCATTAATCTTCAGTTTGCCCCCCCAATATTTTGATGAAGTCGGCGCCACTGACTACTATTATAAATCGAGCTCAGTATTAAAATTTTCGAGATACTCAGAACATGTATTTTTCCAAACAGGCCTGGTACATCGAGGTGCAAAAATACTGTACCTAATTGGTATTTAATTCTACTTTGTAATAGTATTCTCTAATATTGACTTATTATCATTATTAAAGTAGTTGTGGAGGTGATGTTATGGTAGTTATTTATCTATCTATATCTATATAAGCGAAATGGCACTGACTGATTCATTCATCACCAGAACTAAAAATCCACTGAAGCGAATGCGTTCAAATTTGGCAGGCATGGTCAGTTGGACGTTAAGACGCGCGCTAAGAAAGGATTTTTGAAACTTTTCAAGGATATGCCAAATATTTTAGTTTTTCTAGAGCTTTTCGGCGTTTTCCTCATTTTTTCGAGAACCAATCGGTAGAAAATGTTGATATTTGGTGGGCAGGTTCAAATGAGGTCAAGAAATTTTGGGTTAAAATATTTTTGCAATCCGTACAAGATTACGCCAGTAATCAGGTTTTCAAAATTGTAGATGTGTTGCGGGTTGCATATCTTCCGCCTTGAAACGACCAATCCTAACTGTAAATTGAATGGTTCAGCGAGATTATAGATGAATTAATTTGGAAGATATTGAATCAAGATTCAAACTATGTCCGATATACTTCCGATATAGCTTAACCTTGAAGCTTAATATTAGCGTTTTACTATTTTTTTGAATTTTCGGAGTTTTTCTTAGATTTTTCTTGAACAAATTGGAAGAAAATGTTGAAATTAGGTAAACAGGTCCAGATTAGGTGTAGGAATGCTGTGCTTAATAAATTTCAAATCCCCACTGAACAGAATTTGCAGGCGAGCAAAGCGAGCCTGTTTGACTCACTTACACTGCCTATACTGACGGGGGTCCAGGGGGCGGAGCCCCCTGGCTAGGCGGAGAAGGCGAGCGAAGCGAGCCTGCCGGCTAGTATTGAATAAAGAGGCAAGATATTGTCAAACCACTGATTTTTCAAAAATCGAGATTTCGCTTGTTACACCATTATAATTGATCTCTTGTAAACTAAAACTAAAGTACAGAGCAGCAGTATTTTTAGGCTACCAACGGTAAATCTTTCTTCCAAAATATTTTTCTATTTTATTTCCTAGGTCATTGTAACCATTTATCATTGATCTTCAATTGTGCTTTCTGTTTGAATCGCCATTTGTAACGTTTGAATGAACCGCTAATCGGGGAGGAGCTTATCTATGTCCAGGCTAATGGCATAAGTTCACTGTCATTGGCTCAAGCGTCCACCAATGGTGGTGCTCCACCGTTAGTTTATAAATACTACTGCTCTGTACTTTGAGTTTTAGTTTACCAGAGATTAATAGTGGTGTAAATACCGAAACCGGTATCTCGATTTTTTGATAAATCAGTGGTTTGAAAACATCTTGTCTTTTCATTTGATATTCGCATTACTTTTTATCACGTATTTTCACCATTTCCATTGGAAAATCTCCCCCTAATAATTCTGAGCTTCTCCCTCATGTCTTTTCTCCCAAAGTTGTAAAAAGACCAAGCCTATTCGGAACTTATTGCCGTCCAGTATTTGGGGACGAGTGATGAGCCCACTGAATGAGAAAAGTGGGCGGAGCCTCCTGCAGTTCCCATCCGGATTTTGAATGTGACCCGGGGGAGACGCGATTGGAAATGATTGTGTCAGCATTTTCTCAAGTCATGTCGGTAGTTGTTGGAGTCACCGAAAAAAACGCCAGCTCGTAATCGAGCTTGGTACGTTGCCTCGTAATATTTTTATGAGCGTTTCGTCTGAGTTGAGCAGCTCGGGAAGGTAGTACAATGTTCTCAGATTTACAACATCTTTCTTGTAACAAGGAAAGTTCTTCTTATTCTTCACGAAAATATCAAAATTCTGATCATGAAAGATCCACGTATGAATCTAAAATACTCCAAGTATGAATTTAATGATACATTGAAATAGATAAATTAATTAATTAATTAATTAATAATTATATTTCTTTGAAAAATTTACCAAAAAGCAAGGAAATATAATGAGTACAATTCAAATTTAAATTCAGTTACTGAATAAATTTTTTTTCTGTAAATTAACCTACTAACTATGGAAAACTCATTTACTAGAGTATGTGTTAATTTTGGATGGGGTTGCGAATACTTTGGGTAAGAGCGCTCACATACTGTTCAAAATAATTTTTTTTAATTCTATGTCTTCCAGCTGTTATAATCCAGTTTTAACGATGGCTTTTGATTTTCTTTCGTTTTCTATCATCTTGATGTGTGCACGAAATAAATAAATAAATGAAAGTTCATTTCCCAAAAAAAACTAAAACTACTACATCAATTACAGAATATTAGAAACTCTACAATTACAGTATATACAATAGTTAGCTTCAGAAACATCTTATAATGTGTTTTTACGTGTTTTAGTGTTTTATGTGTGGAAATTGACCTACTCCACCATGGCGTACCATGTTCTAGAGTAGATGGTTGCATTATGGTTGCTAGTGATTGGTTTAATTTGACATATTTTGCTAAAATATATCCCAATTTCTATCATGAAACTATGATCAACTCCATATTATTTTTCCCATTGATGAATATTCCCGCATTCATTGTATACTATGATCACAATATTGTTCAAATCATAATCTATCAAACAACTAACTTACATAGCTGACTTACATAGCTAACTTACATAGCTGACTTACATAGCTGACTAACTTACATTATAGCCGCGTATCGACAGTCCGAGGCATGTGCCACGAATGCCTCGCAGTACAGTCTGGTGACGCAAAAAAAGTATTAACTCATGGCTGAGGCATATTTGTGAATATAATCTGCAATAATCAAAAATAATTATAATTATAGTATAGTATATAATTATAATTATAATAAAAATTATTATTTTTAAAAATCTGCATTTTTTGTAACGAAAAATGCGAGCACGCGAACAAATTGACTAGCGCCATCAAGCGGGAGACAAAGCAACTAAGCTCTGACAATTGATGATTTGGACTTTGGAGGTTAGTTTGTGCTCAATTAGTAGATAAAAATTCAAGGCAATGCTTATTATTGCCTATTAGAACCTTCTGCACCCAAATAGAATTGTTCGTTGTGCGTTGCGAGGCAACAGTCACTGCTCGCTGCGAATTGTGTGCAGCGTTTGCCTCGCTGCTAGCAAACCCGGTATCGACAGTCCGAGGCATGTGTGGCACATGCCTCGGACTGTCGATACGCGGTAGATAGTAGACTAGTAGTAGTACTCTTTTTTTGTGTCAACAGACTGTACAGCGAGGCATTCGTAGCACATGCCTCGGACTGTCGATACGCGGTCTATCATTCATAGCTGGAATACTAACCGATATATTGAATTGTGAATTTTAAATATTACTCGTCGTTTTTGACCTGGTGAATTCAGCAGCAAAACTGTCTGATAACGCTTCTCTCTTGAATACTGTCTGAATTATCTTCAGGAACTGGATAGGCAACCAGTATTAACAAGACCAAGGACTGCTTTCCTGGCGTACTATCTCTGCTTGCAAGTTGCCTACCTTGCCCCTTGAACCTGTTTGGAAGTTTGGTACCTGTAACCGTGACCGTGAGACCATTTTGATCTGGAACCGAAATCCATATTTCGAATACCTACTGGTCGCATCTACAATTTAATACTGCAATACAATACTCGACGGATAAAACACAGACAAAACGTCCAGAACGGCTCATTTCCAAAATTTAATAAAAATATTCCAATTGAAGTCCACCTCAATTTCTAATATGTTCTGAAATTAATATTCAAATAAGGTCCCCCAGAACCAATTACATTTATCACAAATTTCCACTCTTGACACCCATACAGAAATCAATTATCTTCCAATACAGAATGTTTTGTTCCACTGGCGGCTCGTACCCACGAAACAGGTGAAGTGCTGTACGTGTACAGTAAGAGATACGAGAACTTCACTTTTTTCGTGGGCACGAGCCGCCAGTGTTTTGTTCGTAAATGATGATTGAATTCTCAGATAAAATAATAATTTCCACATTAGACGGTTCGCCTGAATACGACTCTAGTTTGAAATATTACCTCTACTACTATTACTCGGGAAAATTCTGAAATGCTGTACGGACTGCTACAATAAATTCGGGAAGGAAATCTAGAAGAAAGTAAGGAGTGGCAGGCTAGCAATTTGCGAGTTATTTGCAACTGAAGTGCATTCTCTGATTTATGAAACTCTCTCTGTCCTAGTAAAATGCAGTCATCCGCTTTTCACCCAGTTATAGTCTGTCCAAACAAAGAAGACATTCTTGCAAGATGGGTAGATGACTCCAGCTTGGTCAATATTGGTTAAAAATTGAAAATTTGATCTCAAATTGTAGATCAGAATGTTTCCTACAATTTGAAACTGGATCCATAATTTTTTGAATAATTTTTACAGAGCTAGAGTCATTCTTTCATCTTGCAAGAATGTCTTCTCTGCTTAGACAGACTTATTTAAGGGATTGCATGTTCAATGCTGGGACATGCGATCGTCAACAAACATCATGTCAGTCGTGATCTACACCAGACACCAACTAACTTGGCGGCTGATAATTCCCTATTATTTATACTCAGCTCTGTCAGGACAGTCTGTGAGCGCTTCCCAGGCTGTAACAGTCCAGCTGCGGTCACTCTCGACTACTGACTCTTTTCAGACCACTCACCGACAATCCTGATAGAGCTGAGAATTTGTAACAAGCATCCGTCATCCGCCAAGCTATCTTAAGTTTGTTTGTGAGTAATGTCTCGAAAACTCCCTATTCCAATGTCGTACTAAATTAAAAAATTACGTATTTCATGATGAGTAGAGAAATCAAGTTCATTCTCTGTTATAGACTAGTCTGTCCAAGTAAAGAAGAACCTCTGACAAGATGTGGAAATGACTCAAGCTCGGTCAATTTTGGTTCGAAAATTATCAATTTGATCTCGTATTGTAGGAAACAATTTGATCTACTATTAAGACCACATTCATGATACTTGAACAAATATTGACCGAGCTGGAGTCATTCTTCCATCTTGCCAGAGGGTCTTCTTTGCTTGGACAGACTATAATAGAATCGATCCGCTTCAATCTGTTTGGTTCCCATTACGAATAACGTACATTGTTCAATCACATGGATGATTGTTACTGTCGCTGCAGTTCACATGATATGAGGAAATATGTGTTTTATTCTATAATTTTATATTTGACGGATTGTTCCACTTCCATAATCTGGGAATTTAAACACGTGGCGAAGATTGAATTGAATACACTGGTTATGCAGAGTATGGACTCTGATCCCGAAACTCCGACAAACATTATAGAGAATCTTTGTTCCAATTTACCTTCAGTCTAATACGTTGTACAATTTACTACCATGTATTTGTTAATTTCTCGTTCCCGGAATCCATTAGTCATATTATGAATTCTGTGTTTTATATTTGTAAACTGGATTTGATACTCCGTAATCTCACCGCATTATTCATCCAGAAATATTTTATGTTCTATATTATTCAAAGAACTAACGTTGATTCATTTTCAGAATTAATTACCATGTGAACATTCATATATTGAAACACATATCACTGGCGGCTCGTACACACAAAATAAATTAGATTTCTTCTCAGTGCACTTGAAGCCTAATTTATGCCCTGAGTAGTTCTACACGCCGTTCTGATCTCGCGCTGTCACTGGCGGCTTGTGCTCGCAAAATAGGTGAGGTGCCCGTATCTTTTACTGTACAGCACTTCACCTGTTTCGTGGGCACGAGCCGCCGAAACAGGTGAAGTGCTGAACAGTAAAAGATACGGGCACCTTACTTATTTTGTGGGTACGTGCTGCCAGTGACACATATTTTAAAATCAATTGAGAATAAATAAGAATGATTTGAGACATGAAAAACAGGCTTTGGCTAACTATTTATCTCCCGAATTCTGATGAATAAAACAGATTTTTTTTGCATAATATTCTTATAATTTCTATGACATAACCTGCTTTTAAGTGAGAAAGAAATATGTTTAGGATCGAAAACCTATTGTACTCACCCATGTATAATATAAATTAATGAAGAAAATGATAACGATGATGATAAAATGAGAAAATAATGATATCAAGTGAGCGTTATGAGTGAGCATAGCTTTTTTATTTCTTGGGAACTGTTACCGCCTAAAATGAACTAGGAGTGAGTAGTTTTGTAGTGCAACTAGAAGGATATTCCTGGTAGAGATAGGGGATACGGCAGTCCTTGACCATCTGCATGCTTGATATATGAGGAGATTGAGAGAAATTGAGATGATTGAGTTCACTTGGAGTGCTGGCAGTGGAGAGGCAGCTTGTGGCCTCTTTGTTGTCAATAAACCCGACCTACTTGAGCAGGAAGTCGGTTTCGACACTGGTCACCGACATAGTAAAGGGCCTGTAATGAAGTCATGCCTTCAAGGTCCACTCTGTGAAACATAATCGAGCTCTTTGAGGGTTAGGCTTGCCTTTACAAGGCTTTGATTCGGCTTTTTGCCGGCTCTGCTTCATGCTCTTGATAATTCAATGCAAGGGCATCATATACCGAAACGGTTTTAAGGAACGGCATCTTTGTCATGTTCCAGGTTTTCTTAGTACTAACAGGAAAATATTTCCAGGAAAATCATTGTAATTGCATCATGAGACGGAGTAGCGCTTGTATTCTTGTTGGTTCTTTCCCAGAAGTATCCAATTATTGAGCTATAACTTTGCTACATGGAAGCAAACGAATACATCAGGCACAATATCAACATTGCCTAAATTTGATCACTTAATCAGATTCTTACACTCTTCTTCTATATTGTTATTAATTTCAAATTGTATGTCTTACTATATTAATAGATACAAATTTTTATTCGATTTGATTTGAAATTAGACCTATATCAATCATTCTTCGATATTATCATTAAAAACAGATTTAAATCACTACCTACCATTGAAATTATCAGTTTTGTGCACTACTGGCAAAAAAATTCAATCAGTGTGGATAATTGAACGATATTTCAATTTTTTCTACACAGGCAAACAAAATAATTTGAACATTAGTTCGGTTATTACTAATGTGAAGTGAATGATGTGAATTCAATCTGGAAAGATGAGAAATAATGTACTTACTTCGAATATTGATGTCCATATCTAATCTTGATTTCTGAGACAGGATATTCTTGAGAAACGAAGAAGTACACTAATGATTGTTATACGAAAGAAAGGATGCAATGATGAGCGATTAAAAGATGCAATGAACGATTTTTCTATAGGCCTAAAATACTCATTAGGTCCACATTTACTTCGAATATTAGAAAAAAATAATATATTTGAGATTGAACATAGAAAAACTGTTGAGGGTTTCACTGCGATAGAGTATTGAACTAATATTATTAATAATATTTTTGATTGTCACGACAAAATTTAAACGTGTTTTATTTCCGTGCTCTAAATTTAAAGTAAAAATTCAATATTTTCGGCTATGGTGTAGTGATTTTGTGAAGTGCTTCAGTTTTAGTGGTCAACAATGTTTTGGAATCAAAAATTATGTTTTCAAATGAACTTTTTCAAAGAACTATAACTCAAATCTCCGTTTGTGGAAAATGAGGTTATCTGGCAAAGAGGAACAAGCCCTGGGTCTCCCCACTATCAAAATCCATACGCTAAATAAATGAATGAATTATTGATAATTCTCTATCCGAGATAAATAAACTAAATATTCTATATTCAAACTTCAATCATTTCGTTATTTTAAACTTATTTTTCGATGATTGCTCTCCTTTGTTATGTAATAATATTATGTTTTCCAATGTCATACATATCTAAACAAATAGCAATACATGAGCAAGTCGTATTTCCCTGTTTATTGAAATGTGATAATGATTTTGCAAAGCTGAGTCAAAGTTTAGCCATCGATGATAAATATCTTCTAATTTTTTCCAGGGCGTTCTTCTGAGCCACAATGCATCCGCGCGGCTCATCCTGATCAATCAGAGTCTGGTTCTTCAGAAAGTTACCAGACAGAATGCCGGCATCTACGAATGTCTGGCTGTCAACCAGGAAGGAGAGACCAGAAGCAACAATCTAACGCTCCGAGTGAAATGTAAGTAACAATCGAATGAGATTTTCTCAAATTATCGATTCTTTATCATCACGATTTCTCTTAATTTATCACAATCGTTTACATAGCTTGATTCGAATAATCAGAGATTAATGTGAAATAGAATGAAGGTGAGTAATTGTCTGTCTGTTTACAAGGTGATTAAAAATTATTATTCGATTGAAAGAATGTATGAGTTGTTGATATTCATGTATGCTCCAAGTGCAATAGAAGCTACTCTATCAAAAATAATGTATGAGTTGTTGTCGACAAAAAAAATCAACGGGAAATACGTACTCTAAAAAACTTAACATAAGAATAGTTACGTAATGTTAATACTAATATAAGAAAAATATTTCGTAAAACAAGAGTTAATCATGAAGAATCACATCCAAAAATCGAATAATCCATAAGTGCAGTCTTCCAAGTGGTTCATCTGATGTTATTTTCCGCATTTCCTGTGATCTCTTGCTTCATGTATTGAAGACCTCCAGTATAAAGTGTATGATTTCAGGAATATTGAAAAAATTTCCATTGATAGTATAATCTATCAATATAATATTAAAATTATGAATTGATATAATGATCAATATACTTTACTAATGATCAAAATACTGTGCTTAACTATATATTATTTGTTATTGATTAAGCTTTCATTATTGCAATATAAATCCATTATTATGGAAAATATTTTACAATAAATAATCGGCGTTATTTCTGTACACGATTAATCAAGATTACCCACGGCTAATAACGTTGAAAGCCACCCATTCAACCGTACATTAAGATAGGGGAGCTAGAATTTTATTCAACTCATACTTTGCATCCGATAAAAAGCAGTTAAACGTTGAAAGGGGGCAACTATACCCCTCCCTACCTTAGTACCTCCAATCGTTGACTCCTCAGCTCTAGTACCCTTAGTACTCTGATTCTTCACTCCCTACCTACGTGTATTCCCTAACTGGTTTTCAATCTCCTCCCCACCATTTCTTAGTAGATTTATCATCTCTTACCTTTCTTCACTTACATCTATCCCCTGGTTTCCAATCCCCCCTAATCCATCGTGATTCTTGAGGTGTACGATCAGTTTTATTAGCTCAAGTTGTATAAATCTTATATCCGAACGTGGCCGCTTGCAAATATCCGACGACAAAACCAATATTTCCTCTTCATTAAACCTTTACAGCCCACCGGTCCGTATTTCACGGCGTCTCTCCCCCTTCATCACCACGGGGGAAGGAGTGGGGATAAAAAATGATCGCTATCTTTTTCCGTCTCGGAAACAGGGGAACGGGGAACAGAGGAACGGAAAGGGGAACACAATGGGAGACAAGTAGGCGTAGCGTAGCATCTATTGATATACTCTCTCCAAGCAAAGAAGACATTCTGGCAAGATGGGAGAATGACTCCGGATCGGTCAATATTGCTTCAAAAATTAAAAATTTGGTCTCAAATTGTAGTAAACATTTTTATCTATAATTTGAAGCCTGATTGATATAATTCTCAGATCAATATTGATGGAGCTGGAGTAGTTTTTCCATCTTGACAGAATGTCTTCTTAGTTTGGGCAGACTATAGCGCCCCTGAAAGATCATGAAGAAGCAAAAGTGAGTTTGCCCCCAAGAAGCCAGAGGGGATTTGTAGGTTTTAAAGATATCAAGTCGGTCCCCACTAAAAGCTATACACTGCTAACGACTGCTTTACTTGCCCCAGTAGACACGGTTCAAAGATGCGCCGATAAAACATTTTTCCATTCGTGCCTCAATGCTGCTTTGTGAGTTAGTTCTCTTGTCGTACTCACCACTGGCGGCTCGTGCCTACAAAACAGGTGAAGTGCTGTACAGTAAAAGATACGGAAACTTCACCTGTTTCGTGGGTACGAGCCGCCAGTGTCGTGCTGATCTGTTGAAAAATATTTGGGATGTTTTCCACATTTCTGTACTATACAGAGTGGGAACTAAGAATCATTCACATAATTTGGAAGAATCAGAAATAATCATTCACAGAACCTGAGAGATTCATAGACATGAGAATCATTTAAATGATACAGAATCTGTAGCCTTTTGTATTGGAGATACTAAAAGTTTAGGCGAAATGATCAGAGCGAATAAAATAGAATGGTTCTATTCCATTCTCACTGGACATGATTGAAATATCGAATCTATCAAAGATTTGAAGCTATGGGAATCTAAAAAAAACTTTCAAATTGATAAAATTTGATCGTATCAAGACATGTAAGCTTCCATATGATGAGTAACGATACAATCAAAGACTGGAAATGTAATGTATTCATCAATTATTTCCAAAATTCCAAATTGTTTGTCTTTTCTTTCGGCAGTGAAAATTAGTTTGAAGTTATACTATGAGACATAACCTTCATTTAGACTTTTATACAAATTGGTTAATGAACAGTGTTGGGCATTATGCCTGTTGTAATCACCTTCTGTATTTATTTGATTGAATAAATAAAAGAATTTCGGAATCCAGGGACTGAGACCTCAATATGTAATTGAATGATGGATCTTGAGTTTAAAGACTGAATTAAATTGAAATACTGGTTAATCTCCCTGAATTTTCTGTTGAATGTTGATTGATAGATCAAAAATAATATAAATATAACCCACAATCTTGTTTATTCCACAATAATTGATATTCATTAAACGATAATAATGTTTATTGAATACTTAAGTTTATAAGATATTAGTTGGGCCCATGGATGAATCAACCAATTGTTCTCCTCAAATCAATTGATTCCTACGCTGAATTTCTTTCTAGAATAGATTTCCATTTAGAGTTCTTTGTAGCCTACCCAAGCACCAATCTAGCTGAGGACGATGGGGAAGGTATAGCCCTGAAACCATAGTACTGTTGTTAATAGTATAATGAAAATTAGTGGTATTGACAACATATGTGTATTATTGTTTCTCATTATTAGTTTCAGATATTAGTTTGGGCCCATAAATTAATCAACCAATTAATTATTCTACTCAAATAAATTGATAATTTAATTATAAATTTGTAATTCCAGACGCGCCCACCTGCAAGCAAGACCGCATCCTAGTTGTGGGCGCCTCTCGCTCCGAGAACCTTCACATTGTCTGCGAGGTTGAGGCCGATCCTCCGGCCAAGAGTTTCCGCTGGAAGTTCAACAACTCCGGTGAGACGATGGACGTTGAACCGGAACGGTACACCGCTAACGGTACGACCAGTGTGCTGTACTATACGCCGGTGGTCGATCTGGACTACGGTACACTGTCGTGTTGGGCGGACAACGCCATTGGGGCGCAGCTGTCGCCCTGCGTTTTCCAGGTGGTCGTGGCGGGTACGTAAAAATATAGAGAAAATATAGACTATAGTCGGCGCAATCTAAGTTGACGAAAACCCCCTCCACCCGAGAAATAGCTACGTTGCCAGATTGTGTAAAATTGGAACATCTTCAAATTCGCGATTGAACCCCATATCTAGACGCAGAATTTTATCCTTGATATGCCAGTAGTATTAAAAAAGTTCCTGGGTAGAAGGATTCAAAGGAAATTTGATTTTTTTTTTTTTTAATTGAAAAATCGCGAAAATATTACTTTTTTTTATATCACTTCTCTCACAATCATGGGTTGTAGTAAAAATAAAGTTTTTCATATCAAAATGACAAGGAGAATTCGAGCTTTTTAATGGTTTCTGAATTTTCTATATCCGACCAATAATTATGTTTCAATTAATGAATATGTTTGTCAATGTCGAGTCAACTCCATCAGAAAACATGAAATTTTCGATGATCTAGAAACTTTTTTGTTTGAGAAGATAAGTGGGTGGTGAAAGCGAGAAAGTTGTTCAAAAACAATTGAAATTATTTTTTCAAATGTCGAAAATAGTAGGAAAATCGTAATTTGGCCTCTCAAGAGTTTCAAAGTAAGGAGAGCGGTATATGCATGAATCATTGTATGTTGAAGATTGGAGTTATTGAAGCTAATCGACTTGGATATTTGAGCTGCGAACAGCTGGTTTATCATAAAAATAGTGAGTTTTACAACACCGCGTGATTTTTCCGATGCTACTCTGTCACTTTTAACATTCAGTTGAATGTGTTTGCGTTAGGAGAAGTTTCAATTTCACGCAAAATGACAACGTAGCTATTTCTCGGGTGGAGGGGGTTTTCGACAACTTAGATTGCGCCGACTATAATCCATACAAAATACACGTAAAATGCTGGATTTCACTTGTATAAAATACAATTTATTTAATGATAAATTCAAAGTATAAACCTATAGCCTATTCATGATCACTTGAAATGGACTACGTATAATGGTAGGTTCTATGCGAAACAGTCGGCTGCAGTCGTACAGCTTACTCTTGTCTGGAGCTGTGATTGGCTACAGCTGTTGAACTGTGGCCGACCGTTTTGCATAGAAGAAGCCCTAAGATTTACACGCACTCACACGCGAAAAGTTTGTTTATTTCGTCTCAAGTGATCGTGAGTGGGGTGAAGGGTATTTCTTAAGTTAAATCAACTGAAAAAATGAAAAATCACTACGTTTCAAAGAGTCAATAATTATTTTCACCTATTTTCGGCATTTTCGAATAAGGTAACCTCACTTTGCAACCTTCAGTTGCAAAAATTTTGTGTTCACGAGCTTCCTTTCTGAACGATTAAGTATCAATTTTGGACTTTGTATCACTACTGCGTATCAAACGTCCTAGAGAAGTTATATTCGTTATTTTGTCCCAAATTGTAAAAATATGGGAATTAGTTGGAATTTTTCCTGTGATAACATATCAGAATTATAAAAATTCACTACTGTACGGCGTCTGGTAGGAAAAGTCTCACTTATTATAGTTTCACTCTATACTATAAGTACTGAAATATAATTTCCAAGTAATGTAACTCAAGGTTCAAATACATCGCATTCTCTCTCTTTCGAACGTGTTACGTCAAGTCGGACGTTATATCGAATAGGGGATAGAAACTTTTCCATTCCTTATTCTGCGGTAAAATCAACATTGTCGTTCACTTTGGAGTTACTGTTTATCTTGAGAGTGAAAGCTTGTGTTACCGGTACTTTGAAAGCACATTTTGACCTATAGAAACAACTTCAGGGCCTTAGATTGACCGATATTATGGGATGTGAGGGACTGCCTGTAACTATGGGGTTTGATAGAATAACGGTTATGGCTTCATATCAATTGAATTTGATCAATCGATTATCGGATTGCATTCTATAACATTAAGATTTGATTGTATTATGATTTGATTATTGATATTTCTATGAGCTTATTGAAGTGAATAAGCTCGGAATTGACTTATGGGCAAATTGACTCAAATAATAACGTTTGATCTGATAGAATTCGTACTCCTATTAATCAACGATTGCTATCAGACCGTTTTCAGTTCTTATGAGAATATTTTTATGTATAATATAGGATTGTAAACAAACTTGGGCTGAGATAAAATCACATCCACTCATGTCGATTCAGTACTTGCATACAATAAAAACGATGAATCACGTGTTAATTATAGCAAAATGGGATAGAAACTTTGATTGAACGTGAGCCATTTCATTGTTGACTTAGAATATAATTGACTAATCCGTATACACCTATCATGGGTGGTCAGTGGAATGAGAAATGAAAAAAGAGAAAAAAGAATTTTAATCAAATTTTATGACCATGATCTCTTCTCGAATTGATGAATCTCGATTATATGAACATCCCACGATTTGATTTTTGAGTCACTCTTGAAATTGATTGACTGTGATTGCGATGATTATTCTATGGATAAAATGTGATTGTATATGATTTAACTACGTTCTCAGTTTATCTATAGATATTTTGACACCTTGTAAAATCAGACTCCTTGTGAGTGACCTGGAATAAAATTGTATCTCATTTAATGAATATAAAGATAAATCTTGATGAATGAATTTTATTGAATGCCATGAATCGATTAAATGATTTTTAATTCATCATCATACATTATAACACCAACAGCTCGGAATACAAATAGGCCTATGTAAATACACCAATGTACTTACGTAGTAGAAACAAAGACACTTTCTTAGCTTGACTAGATCATTACAACTTGACAAGATAATTTATTATCATTGGTCTTCTAGGGCTAGGGAGAAGCATGTTTAACGTAGTGATCTACATTCCAAAGTGATATTCAATTTTTTTCGAGAATTCTATACTTTACTTTAACTTATTTCAAGCAGTCGTATTCTCTTAGTAGGATATTAGGACGCTGAGGCTAGGAAATTTTTCAATGATGTGAGCGATTGTGGAAGTTGAGTAGAGATTAATAGAAATGAATGAAAATTATAATTTTCAATTTATTTTTATCAAGGCTACTATATTCATTTGTAATGAAAATCACTAGTGTTAATTTGGATCAAGGTTGATTTTTGACTGATTTCAATTAGAATAATTTGAGAAAGGACTAATCTTCAGGATAATGGACGTGATTATTATTTATCGTACAATTGACTGTCAGCATATAGCCCATCTATTTCGATGAGGATTAGTTGATTATTTCCTGAATTTAATTAAACCTGAGGAATAAGTGGATATTGAATTCTATTTTTGATAATTCATTGATTGGATGTTGGAAAATACCACTTTGTATGTGATAATCAAGTATGAAAACTTAAAATATATTCAACCTGAAAAGTTTCTGTAACTTCGAAAAATATTCTTTAACCTGAACATTTTTCTAACCTCAACAATTTTTTCAATTCAATACAAGATTTTTCATTTTATGATCAATAGATTCACAATAATAAAAAATTTCCACAACTTCCAATCTTAATTTCCCCTAACCTCAAAACCTCTAACCTCTTTCTTATTACAGGCAAGCCGTTCCCCGTACGCAACTGTACACTGTCCAATCAGACGCAGAGTTCGGTTGAGGTTATGTGCGTCGCCGGATTCGACGGTGGCCTGCCTCAGCACTTCCTGCTCGAACTGTACTCGTCCGACTCGGCGTCGCGACGTCAGAACGTCACGTCGGACGCGCCCTACTTCCTTCTGCTCGATTTGGAGCCGGACGTCGTGTTTCGCATAGTCATCTACGCGGTCAACTCGAAGGGACGCAGTCAGGGCGTCTACCTTGAAGAGATCACGTTCTTCGACGCCGAGAAACGCACTGGTGAGTAGTTAATTATTCTATGTTGTTGGTATTTGTTCACCATATAATTCTCCAAATACTTGATCTGTCTATGTCTATTTCTAACTCGAAATTAAAAAACAACTATAACTTTGAAACCTGAAAGGCAATAGTTATTGAACAATCCGAAAGCATTTGAATTTTCCTTAGATACCTATTTTTTTCTAGTTATGAAAAATACAGTATCAGCCAAAATTAACAGTACTTGAACAATAGTAGATAAACATTACAAAATACTGTAATTTCAGGACATAGATCCAATACTGGAATTAAGTTAAGGAAATACTGGAATTTCATAAATCCAATAGTTATAATTCCCCGACTTTCGGCATTGTCAAATGAGCAGAACTCACTTTGCAATCCTTCGTTTTAAATATTTTGTGTCAATGAGTTTCCTTCTTATAAGATTGCGTATCAATTAAGTAATTCTGAACCACTACTGTGTATCAGAAAGCTGTGTTTGAAAAGACCTTCGAGGAGACTCCAAAGACGTTTTGAGGAAATGGTGGCTGAATTTTAACAATATTTAAACTATAGGAATATCATTCTTCAAAGTTATGAGAGAAGCTCCCGTACTCCCTTTTCCCAGGTGAATTTGAATTTGAAGAATTCTATAGCCTACAGAGTGAATTATTCATTTTGGTGTCGCAGATACTTGGAATGTACGTACAGTACAGATCATGGAGTTTTAATACTAGAAACTCAAAAGTGTAGGACTTGAATTATAATCGTTCAGTCTCTTCAGTCCTACCATCCTCTTTTTTCAAGATGTTATATCATATTAGTTGGGCTGTTTTGGATCCAGCATTCATAAGGTCTCATAAAGTCATTCATAAGGTCTCAGCAATCATTCATTCATAAAGTGGAACTTAAACGAGTTGGGTCTCGACTGATTCATGGACTGGAGATAGAAATAAAATTTCAAATTTAATACTGGAAGCTGAATATTCACAGAAAAAGCAAAATGCATTATATTTTCAATAGAGATAGCGATGTCAATAATATCTTCAAGACTTCGTTTGATCGACAAGGCATGAAAATGCTACAGCCATTTGTATCTTCTCCCACAACTCTTTCTCAATCTTTTCCACAAATTCTCACTCCCCAACTCTCTCTTTCTTCCTCTTAATCATTCTCTCTCTCACTCACTTCTGCACCCTCCTCCAACCCAAGGGAACCATTATAAATCCGAATCGTGAGTGGAATGTCTGTTCTACATCCCTGCAACTACGCAAATCCTCACTGAATTTTTCTTCTTAACCGGAAAAACCTCTTCGAGTTTTTTTTTGTCACTAGAAGAAAGAACTTCGGTAGCTACCTTCTGCGAAATTCTTTCGCATTATTTCCGTTCTTTGAAAGATTTGATGTAAGAAACTTCAGGCAACGTCTTAATTTTTATCAATGGGAAGAATATTTCGTGTTCTCAAGTTGAGTTGACAGAGCCAGCCACTCCATGAGTCTTGGGAAATATTGTTGAGAGAATTTTCAAGATTCATTTATTCTTTAAGAATTTGAAGGCTCTTTGATTGATTTTGTTTTACAAAACTTCTACGAAAATATACAATTATTCAATTGAATCTGCTTCTTATTAATGAAAACTCAATTTTGTGGAAATAAGTGAAAGATTAATGATAGCCCACACGCTACACGGATTAAATTTCACTTAGAAGTAGAAAACTCCATTCATAAAGATAACAGGAAAGGTCTGCATAATGTTTTGAAGTGTTCCAAATTAGTCGAATAATATTGCCAATAAATCATTATTCATTTGAAATAGACAATTTTTCACCGTTGTCACGTCATTTTCAGTGTATATATTGGAATTACGTACTTATAGGTATAGTCTGTCCAAGCAAAGAAGACATTCTGGCAAGATTAGAAAATAACTCCAGCTCGGTCAATATTGGTTAAAAAATTATAAACTTGGTCTCAAATTTTAGAGAACATTCTAATCTATAATTTGAGGTTAAATTTATAACTTTCAACTAATATCGTCCGAGCTGAAGTAATTTTTTTCATCTTGCCAGAATGTCTTCTTTGCTTGGACTCAAAGTATAGCACCTGACACTGTGTCTTCAGACATCATATTTTTTGGGATAGACAATAATAGGATTTAGGCCAGTATTACACGATAATAGTTCTATGATCATATCTGATCATAAGAAAGAGATGAAAATACGAAATCATATATTTTCATCTCCTTCCATATGATCAAATATGATCATAGAACTATTATCGTGTAGTACCGGCCTTAGATTGGTACCGTACACTAGAAATGGAACAGAATTACATATTCAAACCAGCTATCACATCTAGTACGACAGCTAATGAACATCCCTGAAAATTTCAATCAATTGCGCTGTCGAAGTAGCTAGCATAGGTATTGCACGCTAGCGAGTTGAATTTACATAGCATTCGTCGAAATGGCTGGGTTTGCAGGGTGGGGTGGGGCTCAGTCGTTCCTATGCTAATTCATTCAGTGTGCACGGTATGAGGATCTCTTGAGGTATTTAGACGGATTAAAACGCGCATAACTTGTCGCAACGCTGAACAAAGACAGGTGAAGATTTGCGACGTTGATGACGTCGAAGTGGATCCATCGAGGGTGTCCAAAGTTTTGCTAAGCCTGCTCTAAGTAGAATTTGCAGAGTGTTTGGCCCGGGCCATACAGAACACAACGCTTTCGTCTGTCCAAGCAAAGAAGACATTCTAACAAGAAGGGAAAATAACTCCAGCTCGGTCAATAATGCTTAAAAAATCATAAATTTAGTCTCAAATTGTAGATCAGAATGTTTCCTACAATTTGAGACCAAATTCATCATTTCTGGACCAATACTGGCCGAGCTGGAGTCATTTTCCCCATCTTGCCAGAATGTCTTCTCTGCTTGGAAATATTATAACTAACGCGGTGTGTACCCGTGGAATATTCCCACGAATCACATCTTGCTGTATCTCATTATTCTCCCGGCATGGTTGATGACACCCTCAATCCGCATTGTATATACTCACTATGTCACCCACAATGCTCCCATCTCATCATTCAAGTCAATGCTTATTACAACTCAAACTCTGCCAATTGTCTTCGCAGATACGGGTGACCCAATTCCTTAGAACATAATTATAATGTGGAGAAGTGTGACATAATTTCTCAGGACAGATATAGAAACGGTTGACATGGATTCTTAGAACAGGTAAACATGATCTATGGGGGGTAGTATCAAATTTGTCTTAATTGAAGTGGAGTAATTGGGTCGAAGGTACACTCCTGTCTCATTACTTGAAATGACAATTGAAAACTAATGTTCATATTTGAGGGAAATTAGAGGTTATGTGTAGGAGAGGAACAACCCTTGGGTCTCCCTACTATTGAATAGCATAAGCGGAACATGAATAATGATGTGGGACCAAAACCTCTACATTCGAAGAAATTGAATAAAAGTTCGTACTCATACAAAATGTTTGGAAAAAACGCATTCAAAGTTGCAGCTGGAGTTTGTGGTATGATGTTTCTGGGATATTGCGTTTATTTTGACAATAAAAGAAGATGAAATCCGAATTTCAAGAAAACATTGAAAGAGAAACGTAGATCAAGGTCCATAGGTTCAGGAAAATCGCGCATGGACTCATATATATATCAATTTATATTGAATGATTCACAATAACAGAATTGTATTACTATGTCTAGTGAGACCCATTTCATACGTAATATATTACAATATAAACGATGAAAATATAAATAAAAAAAATTCAATCACAACAGAGAATAATATCAAAATAACGTAGAACTTCTGAAAAATAGTAGATATGAGATAAATAAAAATATTTCTACGAAAATGTCAGTTTAAATCACAAAGCAAATAGATATAATCCATCACATAACTTATTTAAATGAATGAATAACAAGATGATGAATGATTACACATTGATATAGGAAGGCCCTATCAATCTGTACCACCAAGAAAGTATTTGAAAAGTCTACTCTTGAATACATTCAGTGAATTTGAAAACACTGAAAACAAGATGATAATGTATGCACCAATTGGATTGAATTGCGTTTTGACTAAATCACTGGCGGCTGGTACCCACGAAACAGGTGAAGTGCTGTACGGTAAAAGGTACGGGCACAACTACATCACATTACTACGTATTTAGAGAAAAGAAATAGTTCTGTCTATGTTTTTACCCGAGCAAAAAATCTATTTGTGTATCTTATTGTTGAATACACGTGGAAATGGAGGCACTGTACAATAGTATATTGCAAGTTGCAAATGTTCGTGCAATCAGAAGAGACACGCAATCACAATACACTTTACATTGCGATGGCGTCTGTTCTCAACCAGAACAAACTTCAGAGATGACTCATTATGTAATTCGCCGAACTCGAACCAATTACACCGATAAAACGAAGCTGAAGTTTGCGCTCGGTGACGTAATTTCCGATCTGAAACTCATTTGTAATTGGTCAACCAGCTAGTCTGGTCGAGCAAAGAAGACATTTTGGCAAGATGGGAAAGTGACTCCAGCTCGGTCAATATTGGTTCAAACACTTCAATTTGGTCTCAAATTGTGGAGCGGAATGTATTCTACAATTTGAGACCAAATTTATAATTTTTGAACCAATATTGACTGAGCTGGAGTAATTCTCCCATCTTGCCAGAATGTCTTCTTCGCTCAACCAGAAATTAGCTTTGAGTTCATCGCGGTGAAATTCGGCTGGACCACAGAATACAATACAGAATTTGTATTTTGTTGTCGCTGGACGTCACAATACAGGCCTTAATGACGTTTAATGAGTGAGGGTGGCGGCTTTTTGTTCCGCTGGTGTCAATCTTGTGTAATGAAATTTGAAAATTACACGTTATGTTGTTTGTGTGTGCTTCCCTTTGAGATACACGCACGCACAGGAACAATGATGAGATTCTGTACAGAAACAGCCGACCGAGATGAGAATTTGAGAAGGACTGGCATCTGTTAAATCCATCTCAGATGCTTGAATTCAGTGCAAACACATGAAATTCCTGTTACAGCGACTGTCTGCAGTTTGTTTCTTCCACTATTCATAGAGAAATAGCTCCAGCTCGGTCAATATTGGTTTGAAAGTTATATACTTGGTCTAAAATTGTAGAATACATTGAGCTCTACAATTTGAGACCAAGTTTGAAGTGTTTGAACCAATTCATTGGCGGCTCGTACCCACGTAACAGGTGAAGTGCCCGTATCTTTTACTGTATAGCACTTCACCTGTTTCGTGGGCAAGAGCCGCCAGTGAACCAATTATGACTGTGCTAGAGTCACTTTCCCATCCTGCCATCCTGCCAGACTAGCTAGTTGACCAATTACAAATGAGTTTTAGATGAATTTTTATTCTTGAACCAATATTGACAGAGCTGGAGTAATTTTCTCATCTTGCCAGAATGTCTTCTTTGCTTGTACAGACTATACTACGTATCATAATTACAGCCTTCACCGTCATAAATTTTCCTTTCGTGGAAGTGATGTGAAAGTGCAGTATATCTGACGCCAGAAGTCAGGCGGTTTCGTCAGTCTCTTGTACTTAATTTAACTCACAAACAGTTGATGTAAAGCATCCACGGTCTATTTCGATGTTGAAGAATCATCTGTACCTGGCTAAGTAATTGACAACATCAGCTGTTCAAGCACACGAGGAGCATATGAAAATGCCTAACTTTTTGACGTCAAAATAAACGTCTTTTTGACGTTTCAAATAGTGAGAATGTATCATCAGAGATTGGTAAAACATTGTTAAGTGACGGGAACAAACTTTTGAATTATTAATGCTGCAACTCTCCAGCTTTTTCAATTATTCTCTTGAATTTAAACTTGAAGTACAGCTTTTCTCAATGAAATTTTGTTCATAACGGTAATGCATGGGACAATCTATCTTGAAACAGATTCAAGATTGGAATAATCATGTGAATTGACAATAGTATCCAGTAGACACAATTGAATAGAGCTTCAGCAGTGCTATTTTCATCAGGAACATGTAAGACTAGAGGAACATGGAACAATGCTGAAATCAAATTTGCCATGTTGATATACACACACACACACACACACACACACACACACACACTCACACACGCTCACTAGTTGACACTAGTACTCGCACTCTCACTTTTCTGCTATTTTCTCAGTTTATTTCATTTTCAGTGTACTTTCATCAGAAGGTGAACAATGATTACATGACTCCTCGATAAATAAATAATAAATAAAATAAATGTTCTTATTCTATAAATAGCAGAGCATTAATAAAGAATGAAACGTTAGAATCAATCAAATCAATTTAATTCCACGTTTGAAAAATAATTAACAATTATATCAATACATTTTCTGCAATTCATGGGGAAGATTCAAGTAGTCGTTGCAAAAAGTAAGTTTATTGAGGAAGTCGACATGCACTCCAATATTCATGAAATGAAGGCGGAGCTCCACTACGTGGCTATTCTGTGATTGGTCGAGGATCAAGTTGAGGAACGCCCCTTAGTCACACCTCACACTCCCCCACCTATTCTGCCTAGACCAATAGCAGCGCTCGAACGTTCCATGGGTCGGACACGATTATGTCGGACAAAATGTCGAACCTAATCTAAAATGCTTTCTTATTTTTTCATTCATGTTTTTTATATCTCTATTATTTAGTTAATTTATAGCTCTCCATACAACACAATCTAAAGTGATTCCGTTACAGATTACCTCATCTACTATTCTTCATGTGGATTTGATCTGTAATAAACAGTACATACAAACGTTGAAACAAGAACAATAATACTATATTTACTTTGGGAGAAACACAAACTTCTCTCATACTCTTATTGAGTGAGTATTTTTAACTTTTGGTCTAGAAAACATCATATCCATGTTTGTATTCTCTATTGGAAAAACTGCTATTTCAAGTATTTTTATTCACATTTTCATACATTTTGTACCATCAAGTATCAAACAACTCCATTGAAAATGGCAAATAAAATTTCAGTAGATAAAAGAGTAAATGAAATTCACTTTGACATGAAATCAATTTGTCATATAAAACGATATAGATTTTCATGCAATTGATTTTCTTTTTTAACATGTTTTCGAAGAGAAATACTGTATGATAACGTCATCCTCCTGACCAGTATAATACTCCTAAGTTAAATTATGATTCACCAAAAGAATAACAGCACGGTAGTGCATGTTTCGCTGGAAACGGGTCTGGAATATAGGAATACAGATATAGAAGGAACACAACAGTCCTCACCTCTTCTCTATTCTATATTAATTTATCTCTATCCAATTTACCTGTTTCCTCTCTCTCACTCTCTCTCTCTTTCTCTCACTCGCACTCCCTCTCTCTTACTTCCGTCCTTTCTACCTCCGCTTATATGTGTCTTCTTGTCGGCAGGTGTCATCTGCCTGAGTTTCACTTTATGGCTGGTTAATTTAGCGCTAAATTAGATTTCTTCTCAGTGCACTTGAAGCCTAATTTATGCCCTGAGTAGTTTTACACGCCGTTCTGAACTCGCGCTGTAATATCTGCACCGGAATGATACCGTTGTAAATTGCTGTTTAAAGACGCTGAACATTTATGAGCTACCTTTATTGCGCTGGTGAAATTGATTGATGGCTTGATTCGAACGAACAATTTCTTGATTTAAATAAATGGATAGATGAATTAATTCATTTGAAGTACTTAAATTCACTGTTCCTGAACTAATTTCATCTTCATTATCTCTAGAAGATAGAAAACTTGAGAGAGTTCGAAGAGAAAGAGAGGTGGAAGGATTCACTATAATACAGTATGACTTCTAAATGGCTTTCAAAAGGGAAAGTTTGAACTATAGTTGAATTTTTTTAAAACGTTATGTGATTCAACAATGGACTGAATCTTATTGTTCATAAATGTTATGTTCTGATCTCGCATTATTAAACTTGCCATACATTCTCGAACATATTCTTTTTCTCTTTGAATATATGAGTGTCGCAATGAGGTCATTACTGAAATCTCCACCATAAGAAGAGAATTCAAAAAGGCAAAATTCGAAACTCTTGCAAACAATAAAGAGAGTACTCTGCAGTATCTTTATCTTATTGGTAAACAAAGGACTGGAAAGGGACAAATCAAAACATCAGTGTCATCTTGCTCTCTTGTTGATGTAGATTGAGTTATGACGTCATGTCTAAAGTAACAAAATTGAAGGGAACTATCATCAAAGCAGTGGTCACCAATTAATTTTCATGAAGGTCCGTTTCAAAATTTTGTCGAGCTTCCGCGGTCCATTCTGCGGAAAACATTGTTTGGGGGGGGGGGTTATGTCATGGCTCTACCCAGCCCAGCTGGTAGGCCTACCAACGGGGAAGGACTCCCTGGAAATTTCCTTGAAAAATTAATAGTTAACTACATTTATTTCAATTACTGTATTATTCAGATATTTGGGATACTTATTACTTTGTAAGTATTTTGATATTCAATGTTCTTTAAATATATTGAACTTTGATACCATGCCACTGATCTGCTAAAATAAAAATAGGCTATTATTTCAATGGAATTTGGCAATAAGAATTACTTTATTGTTTATTCTACTCATATGAAGAATGTTTACTTATAAAATTGTCAAAACTATTCTCGAATTTAGTTCTTGACTAAATCTCTCTAGCTATTGAAATACGAAGATTGATTGAATTAAACGTTTCATAGGATAATTGGATGAAATAATGCAACAATATTGAATAAATAGCCAACTTTCTATTGAGAATTGTATAATAAGAAGTGTTCATTTATTGTTGTGGTTGTTTTTAATAATTCAATGTCCATTTCGACTTAAGAGGGTTTCTTATGGATTTTTTATTTTAGGATTTATTTCAAGTTTTTCTCGTTGAGATCGGTATGACATCGCGGTCCGCACAAAACTCGCTGGCGGTCCGGATACGGACTGCGGTCCGCCACTTGGTGACCACTGGATTAGAGTATACGAGTGTTTTATTTTCGAGAACATTTTCAAGAGCATGAAAATATTTTTGATGAGAACTTATCATAATAAGTATAAAAAACAGTAGATGTGGACGCTCATTCATAATTTTTGAGGATCTATATGATTGAGATTCATTCTTTTTCTCCATCTGTCCACAGCCAGCGATGCAGAAATAGCGATGTCATCGATGCTAGGCATGGCGGTGGGGGCGGGGCTGACGGTGCTGATAATAATCTGCGTGCTGCTGATGTTGGTGAGGAGGCAGCACCATCACTCAACGCCGCCCCGCGCCCCCGACAAGGCGGCGCCCTTGGGCCACACGGGCGGCCAAGTCAAGGCGGTCAATCGGGATGCCGCCCCCGACGAGCGAGATCCTGATGTCATACCTGCCAAATTTGGTGAGTTCATTTTTGTATTGAATTTGTTTTCTGGAGTTGATGTAAAAGTTTCAAACATTAGAATTATGTAAGAATCTGGAAAAATTCGTTTTGGACATTATTCTTCTGGCGGAATGTGATTGATGCATTACACTCTAACTGATTAACTGGATGTTATTCAGAGGTGTTCTGCGCTGTCACTTGGTTATGGAAACTGGATTATCGTTCAGAGGATCAACGTGCTAACTACTCGTTACCTCTATCCTGTTTGATGATTATTCTCCTCTGCTGTATAATGAAGTGAATATGAAATTGACAACCAGTTGTTAGGCCTATTCCTACGTCCTTCTTTCTTTGGTTGTTGAGCGATTTACATGTGAATTCCTTTTGAATTTATTGTCATTGATATTCAGACAAAAGTTGAAATTCATTCACATAACTACAAAAATAATCAGTTAGTATAGTTAAGTACGTAAGTTAATATATTTATGAACTGGTCGAATAGAGAAACTAGGCTGAGCCTGTACAATATTCATTTTTAGAAATAGATATACGTTTTTTTTAAATAGATCTTCTGGAGTTGATATACGTTTTAGTGATTGGATATGAAATGGGGAATGATTGATGCATCATGATTATTGCTTCGGATCTCATTTCATCAATTGAATAATATCTGTCAATGCGTTTATTTGGATTTTACAGAACCTCCACCGGTGCTAGGAAACGGAACATTGCAGAGAACACAACCTCCAGACGATCAGTCAATGCATTGGCCTACACAACAGCAACAGGTAGGTTAATGATCAAATAAAAGCTACATTTTTTTTCAGTTAACATCATAATACTTCCCTTTGCTGTTAAGGCCGGTATTGCACGATGATAGTTCGATTATCATATTCGATAAATCTTCTCAGACCACTCGTTAACTGTCCTGAGAGTGTTGAGAATCAATAACTTCTGTCATTCGCCAACCGCCTCAATTTTTGGCTTTCGCTATGGCAATTTATTTATCCTTGATTCTCTTAAATCATCATTATTGATTATATTTCAATATTGCTTTTTCAATATTTTTCTTTGAAAACAGTCCAAATGTAGGTCATGTGTGTTTCCTTTATCTTAGGGCTACTTTATTACTGTTTTTTATTTTGAATGTTAATGTTAATATCAGTATTTCAATTATTTTAATATTAATATAATAATAGTCTATCACATATATTATTATTGTATTAATATTATTCTTTATTAATAGTCGAAACATGTTGTGCATGAATAAGAATAATTGAAAAAAGGTACTGATATTAACATTTAAAATAAGAAACAGGTTATGTGTGTTATGTACCTTATTTTCCGCCATCACCAATTTTATTCACAATAAAACATTGACCTGATTTTCATTTCAGTAATTAATATTGGGTAGTTTTAGGAACAAAAAATAGCAAAAATACATTCAAATTAATCGAAATTATTCGAAAATTCTAAATACTTGACGTAAGTACTTCATCAAGTCTACTTGACCCAGAAACAATCTCATGTGGTCGCTCTACAAGTATTAAGCTCTCCTTGGATTTTCGATCCAATTCACTGGCGGTTCGTACCCACGGAACAGGTGAAGTGCTCGTATCTTTTACTGTACAGCACTTCACCTGTTTCGTGGGCACGAGCCGCCAGTGATTCAATTATTATAGAGCTGTTAAGTAGATGTGAAGATTATAATTGTGGTGTTATCCATATTGAATTGAGAGAAAAGATGGAGTCAAATCAAAGTTTTATTGAAAAATTTAGGTACTGGTTTAGGTTTCTACACCATCTACCAACCTTTGGTAAACCGGAATTATCACAAAATCCGATTTATTAAAAATGGAGGTATAGTCTGTCTAAACAAAGAAGACCCTCTGGCAAGATGGGAGAATGACTCAAGCTCGGTCAATATTAGTTCAAAAATTAACAATTTTATCTCAAATTTTACGAAACAATTTGATTTAGTTTCAAGACCATATTTATAATTCTTGGACAAATATTGACCAATCAGGAGTCATTTTTCCATCTTTCCAGAGCTCTTCTTTGCTTGGACAAACTATTCCTGATTTGGTTGCTACACGATTATCAACCTCTAGTAAACCGGTATCTCGATTTTTCAATGAATCTGAGGTCTGACAATATTTTGTCTTTCCAATTAGTTATTTAAAAGAAATATGCAAATAATTAAGCGATTTTGTTCTCGTTATGCTTCCAGTATTCTTGGGAACTGAGGCCGAAAGAGCTACGCCTAGAGAGCATCAGCCCTCCGACGCCCAGCTCCCTGAACGGCGTTCCAACCGTAGTAGTTCCGGCGCCCTCCGCTGCGAGCGCCACTGTCTCCAAAGACATTGAACTCAACGGAACCGCCATCAAGGAGCGACTGATGGCTAGCCGACTGCCCGAAAGCTGTGTATGATCTACCTAAGCGGACACACTGTGATATTATTGTATTAACTAAATGCATTTCTCTTCCTATTCGATCATTGTGTAACGTACCCTTCTGATTTTCAAAAGTTCCCGGTGGTTAACCAGAAATAACCGGTTGCCCTGATGTGTTAACTGATGAGATTCTACCCGTAATTCATTGATCAAAAATACCTGGTTGACCTGATGTGTGTTAACTGATGAGATTCTACCCGTAATTCATCAATCAAAAACAACCCGTTTGACATAATGTGTGTTAACTGATGAGATTCTACCCGTAATTCATCAATTGAAAATACCCGTTTGACGTAATGTGTGTTAAACTGATGAGATCCTACCTGTAATCCATTTATTTTTGTACAAAATGATACACTGTTAATAGAAACAAGTAACAAGCAATCGCCCTAAACGTTTTTAATTTGTAAATTTATAGAGAATATGGTTGAAAATTTTCAGGTTAGGCTATGGCAAAATTTTAGTCCACTCCAAGTAAGTTTGAAGAGTCCACATGATATAGGATTTGATAAATTATTCTCAAATCTAATAATCAATGAATTCATTAGTGAAAAATCAATCAATCCAAATTGAATTCTTGGAGTCTAATTTCATTTTTTCAAGTTGAATAATCTATAAAGTTTTTATTGGTGGAAATGGAATTAATCTAAATTTAATTGTTGAATATTCATTTAATTGATGTTGGAGCATTGCTTTTCTACTTTGGACACTTCATTTCTTCTTGTCCATTCGAAGAGACACTTTCTGCCTTTCATTGCATGCGTTCAACAATAATAAACTTCTTCAGCTAAAAGTGAATATATTCAATAAAATGTTTTGTTCTGGAGTTGCAAACGCATTTTACACTCAGAAGTCCGTAGGAGTTGACTGTTTTGTGTGCTCATTCTAGCATATATTTTCGAAATACGTTCTGAAACGCATGATAAAACTGCTTTGTTGAGAAAAAGGAAAAGCTACTCTATGTGAAAACTCTCTGTAAAGTCTGTCCAAGTGAAGAAGACATTCTGGCAAAATGGTAAATTGACTCCATCTCGGTCTATTTTTGTTCAAAGGAGATAAATTTGGTTACAAAAATAGGAAACATTCTAATCTACAATTTGAGACCAAATTTATTATTTTTGAATCAATATTGACCGAGCTGGAGTCATTTTCCGATCTTCCCAGAATGTCTTCTGGTTTGGACAGACTACACGTTTGGGAGTTGTCTTTATTCACGTGTAAAATTTTAAGGGTTTCCTTTCTCAAGTTTATTGTCATGATATCAGCTGTTGTTTTGTAGCATTCATGTTTACTCCTTATGCGAAAGAATCTTGATATGGATCGATACTCAATATTCCCTTTGAGAATAATATTCAAAGGACAAAATATCAGATGGGGAATGAAATCAAGAAACTTTTCTCCAAAATAAATAATTAAGTTCGAAACAATAACGCATCAATGCAACAGTTCAAATTCAAGGTATTGTCTGTCCAAGCAAAGAAGACCCTCTGGCAAGATGGGAAAATGACTCCAGCTTGGTCAAAATTTGTTCGAGAATTATGAATGTGGTCTTAATAGTAGATCAATTTCCTACAAATTGAGATCAATTGATGATTTATTTGAACCAATATTGACCGAGCTTGAGTCATTCTTCCATCTTGCTAGAAAGTCTTCTTTGCTTGGACATACTGAATCAATAAGATAGAAAATGAGGATATGAACTATTTATATAATTTCTGTACGCTGAAGATGTGGCTCAGTGCCCTGAAACGCGTCCGACGAGCAACAAAATCGTTAGTATACTTTTTCAAAGTGAACGTATAGAACGTATTAAATTATTAATAAAGGAAGTCAGGGTACTTCAATTCAAGAATCAATAATTTTCAAAATTCAATTGCCTATTACTCAATGTTTTAGCTCAACATAAGGAGGAGGTTTCTCAACATAAGGCTGAGGCCGCACTGCCGGTGGGTAGAGCCTGGAGGGTGGAGGGTAGTTGGTAAATCTATAGAACATACACACCATCCACAGTAATACATCGTATGAATGGTATGTGTTCAGCCGCCATCATGAAATTCTTAAATATGGACAACATAACCTTAAAAAACAGAATGACGTCATAGCATTCATACGATGTATCTGTGGATGGTGTGTATGTTCTATAGATTTACCAACTACCCTCCACCCTCCAGGCTCTACCCACCGGCAGTGCGGCCTACGCTTAAGAGTTGCATGATCTCTAATACAATACGATAGATAGAATTGAATGCTTATTATAAAATAAGATTAAATTGAAAATCAAAATGAAAATGAGTTACAGATCTCATCAGAATAATAATTATTCTTGACACCCTCATAACTTCTCATTGTTATAGATTATAAGAAAATATATACTACCTTTATAAAAAAATGGATTAAAAAATTTCTCATACCCTTCTTCCTAATCTAAGGTAATACTTTGTAGAATTTTGTACAAAACGTGAAATTTATTACTGTCTAAGACTTAATTAATTGTAAGTTGAATTAGTTGTAAGCACGGTTAACTGACGACTCTGAAGGCCTAATTCAAGGGGCTGAAATATCATAACTATTAGTAAAAATGTTTGTTTGTTGAACAATTTGTTAGAATGTTGAGAGAGATTATTGTATTCAGTTATTAGGTTTTTAATACAAAAATATAGTTTTTACGTTTTGTTAACTTGTCTGACAATGTGTTAGCCACAAGAGTACGTCCATGAATTCCACTCTTAATTTAAAATATTTAAAATGATTTTTTTCAATTTTCACAATGATTAGAATTTGGGATTATTGAAAGAAGTGGATATCAAACTATACAACGATTTCTCCCAGCAACATGAGACAGAAGTTTTTGAAGATAAACTTTTTCTCTGTCCTCTTATTAATTTATCCTCTCCTAAATTAACATGAAAGATGCATTTATTGATTAAAAAAACCAGAATATCATCAATTCGATTGATGAAAAATCTTCTGTACCATAATCATAATGATAACCATGTATCTTTGCAGTATTCATTTGGCTCGTATTCGATATCGAACTACATATTTACATTTTACAAAATGATACTTATTTCACTTGAACAGTGTCTCTACACTATTCAAATCAAGATTGCAAACACCATTAAGCTCATGATATCATTTTTAGTTTTGATCTTCATTCTGAACAACGGTTTGATAGTTTATTCCCAGACTGAAAATCAACTTCATAAACGATTATTTTTCATACAGGTTATATAAATAAGTGGAATGATATTAAAAATAATATAGTTCAAAAGTATTTCTATACAATAATTAAAAAATTCATTTTCGTCAGTTCTCGTGCTCCAATCAAATTTCAAACTAAGAGAAAATTGAAAAAGCATCAATTTATTCATTAACGTTCCAGTCATTTTTCCTGGAAACCAATAGGGAAAATGATACTCATGTGATATCATATTAATTATTTTTCAATCCACTAATCAAATAGTACAATTTTCTCCCATACGACTAACGGAGATATATATATTTGTAACGCTTCTTTATTTGGCTCAATAAAATTATTAATTTTGTAATTTGAATTTGAACAATTGTCAACTCTGCTTTCATCCCCGTTACAGTATTTTCTTATTGCTTTTTTCTCATGAAAGCTGAATGAGCTGTCCAATTTTATATATTGATTGAGTTTTTGATCACACTTAATTCACTACTTTCGATTTCTCATTTTTGGGTCAATGGAGCTATATAGTTCCTAGTATTCAAGCTTAGTTCAGTCAATGGCTTCGGCAAGGCAGCAGTTTATTTTTGAGAATGAAACTTCTACTGAGCGGGAAAGAAAAGGGTCTCCAATCACGTAAGAGTCGTTTATTATCAAACCAATTTCAAAGAGAAAGCGAACAAGAACTGGTGGAGAGTAAGAGATCACAGAGAAGAGAATGATGATGATTGAGAGTAAACTGAGAGAGAAAGAGAAGGGGAAAAACTCATAGAGGAAGAGAGAGAGAGTGAGAGAGAAAGAGAGAGAGAGAAACAGAGAGCGAGAGAAAAGGAGTGTGAGAAGACTGAAATCCTCCCAGAATTCAGCATACCCTTACTTGCGTTTGTTTAATCTTGCCACATTAAGTTTCACAAACGATTTAATCCGAAATTGGACTCTTCTGCCTGAATACTGAAAGTGAACTTCTCTTTAAAATTCCCTTGCGAACCGATTATCAGAGCTTTGCTTGATTGATCAGGAGCGCCCCCTCCCCCAACCGGAACTGACAATTCTTATTCCATTACGAAAACAGTTGAAGCTCCTTTTATTTCCAACTTTATACTGGGGCGGCTTGGTTGAATCTTATTATTTTAAAACACTTATCTTTCAACGATACCGGTCTTGTTATTCCTTTGGGGTTCATTTGTGTTGGGCATTGTTTGATCTTTGAATCCCAATTATTTTAAAGAGTTTTATCTTTTGTATTAGACTTATTATTCAGCTGAAAAATGTTGTAATATTTTGTTGATGATAAGTTAGTATTTATTTGTTCTCAAAGGTGATTTTGAAAGAGGTATAGAGTGAATAATCAATCAATTGAAAATTTGAATCGAATACAAAACAATTGTTTCACATTTCATGATGAATTTACGAAGTTACTTGAAGTTGTAATATTATTATTGGTGATGCTAGAGTAACATACTACAACTAATTATGGAAGACGTTAGGGAGTATAATAATGATGTTAATATATCATTAATGATCAAGAAATAACAATCAATTGAATAAGAAATTTATTGATGAATAGGAAAATTTCATCAAGTTCCGTGTTCAAACGATTCAATAATCATACTCACTTCAGTAGAGTTTCCAATTCTAGAAAGTTATCGCAATAAAATTTTGCTTGGACGGGCTGTGTATAGTGGAGTGACTATGAAACTAGCAACCAGCTAGTAGGCACTGGCCCTTCATGGGCTGTTGAACCATTGATAAACAAACAAACATAGCAATAAAATTATAGCAACAACAATATTGTTATTTTCAACTCAAATGAAATATTAGATAAGAAAGTCTTTGTAGTGGCAAATCTTTGAATAGAAACCAAATATGTGCAAAATCCCAAACAATCACGACTTGTAATGCCATGCAGTTCTTTGCGTTAGGACTATAGATTCATCAAATTATATTTTTACCTTCCCGAGAAAAGGCAAGAAAAGCTTTGTTGAATTTTTAACTTTATCATCCTTTCTAACGGTTACTCACCATATAAAAAAGAAGTTCTGGGAGAAATCGTAGTTCCGAAATCCACTTTATTAAGTAATGTTATTGTTTCCAGTATTGGTTTGATAAATCCACTTATTTAATAATTTCTCATAAATTCACTCTATTAAGTAATGTTATTGTTTCCAGTACGGTTATGTTTTCATTGATAATTGTTAAAAATTGGAAAGTGTACAGCGTAACAATTGTTCTCTGTGTATCTGTATGTATCTTTGTAAATAGCAGTATGTTGTTTTCAAATGAGGAATGCACGTTGTTTTTGTAAATCACTGGAATGAATGCAACGAAATCAATCGTATCAATAAGACTTCAATGTGTCTTGTGAGAAATTACTAGGAAAAAATGTTGATAGGCTAAAATTTTACCATTTGATGGTTGTAAATAAAGATGAACATATGAACTATTGTTGTTATCTTATTATTTCCTACTTCCAATAATTAAAATGTTTAAATCAATAATCAATAAGTGAATTATTATTGATTTATGCCATAAAGAATCGTTAAAATTGATGTAGCCTATTAATCTTTATAAATTAGGTCAGACCAGAAATTTTTCTCAGGCCACTTTCCCGTGTTTCGGATGGACACGGAAGTCGGTCCCGGCTGCCTAAAAACAGTCGTTAAGTCATGTCAGAGGCCCTGAAATTAATCAGGAGCGACCTGAAAACTCTGACACCAGACCTGAGCCAGCCAGGTTACACGAATATTATTATTATTATTATTATTATTATTATTATTATTATTATTATTATTATTATTATTATTATTATTATTATTATTATTATTATTATTATTATTATTATTATTATTATTATTATTATTATTATTATTATTATTATTATTATTATTATTATTATTATTATTATTATTATTATTAATATTATTATTATTATTGTTATATTAGTCTTTATAATTGAATTACTGTTGAATCGATTCTATCAGCTTCAATATTAAGGTAGCAACACAAGTTTGAAACGCAACAGCAAGTTTGTCATAAATAGAGGATGCATGATAATAGTCCAATGAGAATTGATGCAACGTTATCAAACCAGCCAATTATAAATAATTAAATTGATAATTAATTCAATGATACACCTGACGAATTGGCAAAGTTTCCGCTTGCGGGTTGGTGAGGGAAGACTTACAAGCAAACACGAGAAAAAATTATTTTGTCCTATAAGTGAATGGGGTATAGCAAGCACTGGCGGATCGCGCCCACGAAACAGGTGAAATGCTGTACAGTAAAAGATACGGACAAATTCATTTGTTTCGTGATACGATCCGTCAGTGGTATATGCCCTGGATTACAACTCTGATTGACAACATCAGGTGTTGGAGCGGACAAGTATGAAACCTTCTAACTTTTCAGCGTTATCATCCTTGTATTTCAAGATTGAACTAGCTCTGAGACACTGGCGGCTCGTGCCCACGAAACAGGTGAAGTGCTGTACAGTAAAAGATACGGGAACTTCGCCTGTTTCGTGGGTACGAGCCGCCAGTGCTCTGAGAGGAATATTACACTAATGCCCGGTTTTTCCAAGCACAAGTTTTTCCGGGCATAACTCTCAGATTCAAACTACTTTATGATTGAGATCCGCTCTGACTTGTAGGTGGTTCGCTTCAGATCTAATCAGAGTATTGTTGAAACTTGTTATAGGTCCTAGAACTTAAAATGGGAGTAAAAATGGTAAACTTTCTTCAACACTACATCAATCAAATTTCTGAGTCTGGACGATTTTTCTATTCTGGAACTAATACGGTGATAACATGTCAAATAAGGTGAGTTTTAGGGTGAGGCTGCGGGTGCTACATGGTATATACATAGTTCTACATCTATATCATACATCACATGATTTCTATATCATAGTAAAGAAAAAACCTTAAGACCTAGGCCGAGTTTTTCCAAGTACACTCAAAGTTGAGGGACCCTCCAATTTTGATGAACAGCTGACATTTTCTATGATAAGTATAGGAAATGTAGTAAAGTGTAGTAAACTTGAGAGTCCCTCGAATTTGAGTGTGCTTTAAAAAACCGGGCATTAGCCTCACCTTGAGCCTCTCCTTTTTCAAATATTTTCCCCCTTACTGTTGAAAGTTATTCTAGGTTCTAGAACTGATAATAGGAGAAGGAATAGAAGAGTTTAATCAACTTAATTGAAATTTGTGAATTTGTAGGATATTTTTTTCCTGTAACTAATTCTATTTCAGGAGTTATGGAAAGGTGGCAAAATGACAATTCCATCCCCAGGAAATAGTTCTATTTCAAGCAACATTCAAATGTAGCTGAAAGATGCATTTCCCGCATGAAAATGTATTTCTGTCCAAGTAGAGCCCAAATTGTAATCTGAAAGACTATTTTTACGGACAGCCTTCATCTGTTTGTGATGAACGAAAATGGAAGAGATTCTGTTCAAATTTCCTCAAATCGGACAGAACTGGAGGGAAAGAAAGTATTTTTGTTCCGGATTTTATTTCATTTCACATGATGAAATGAATGTCACATTATTTAATAAATTCCACATGATTGAACTATTGTCTGTCCAAGCAAAGAAGACCCCCTGGCAAGATGGGAAAATTACTCCAGCTCGGTCAATATTGGTTCAAAAATTATTGATTTGGTCTCAAATTGTAGATTGGAATGTTCCCTACGATTGGGACCGAATCGATAAATTTTTAATCAATATTGACCGAGCCGGAGTCATTTTCCCATCTTGCCAGAGGGTCTTCTTTGCTTGGACAGACTATACATCACAATGCGAAGTTTTCCTTATTCATGGATTGATCTACAATCAACTTTTATCATAAATTTAATAAACTTGACTATAATTTTTACAATAATTATATAGGCCTAATTCCACTTATTAATATTAGTATGAGTTCGATCTTTTGATGTATTAATTCATTACGAGTGAATTCTGCTTGGTTTGCGTTACTCAGAGTTATTTTCTTCTTTCTAGGCTCAAAAGGACTATCTTTATAAGGTTCATCTAAAAAAATGTTGACTATGCAATCTAAGCAGCAGAGGGAATAATCACTACAATAAATTCAATTCACTCAAAAAATACGTTAGAGTATACAATAACTCAAAAACCTCTAGAAACGAAAGTGAGGTATAAATTCTTTAGAATGCCAACATAAGGTATATCTGTTAAAAAATCCAACATTGAAACGAAAGTTTGAAACTGGAATCTATGTTGAAATAGATTATCTGTTAAACAGCACATACAATTTCTTGAGAACCACTTGAAAGTTGGACCTATTATCTGTAGAATCATTTTCAAATTCCAACATTGAACTTCAATACAAAAGTTTGAAACTGGAATCTGTAGGCCTATATTGAATTGGACTATCTTTGATAGATTTGAAGTAGATATTCAGCCACTGATCAAAAATCTATCAGTCAATAAGGTTACATTACAAGTGTTACTCGTGTACTACGCTGTTCAGTGGGGTGGAAATGAGAGACGAATTTCACATTTTGTAGGACATAAATCATCAGCAGTAGCCGCTAGTGCGCGATTCTATCGTGTTCACGCGCTACTGAACCTGGCATCTTCTCTTTTGGCACGGCTTCCATTGTTTGGAATCATCCTAGATGAAGGATTCGAGCTTGGGGAAGTGGATGGAGGGGAGATGGGTGATGGTTTAGTCTGTTCATGCAAAGAAGACACTCTGGTAAGATGGGGAAATGACTCCAGCTCATTCAATATTAGTTCAAATTGAATTAATTTGGTTTCAAATTGTAGATTAGAATCTCTTCTACAATTTGAGACCAAATTTATGATCTTTGAACAAATATTGACCGAGCTGGAGTAATTTTCCACCTTGTCAGGATGTCTTCTATGCTTTGTCATAGTAAGTAAGTAGTTCTAGGGGGATGAATGTTGTGGTGGTGATTGGAGAGGTATGGAGGGGGGAGGCAAGTCAAGTCTGTGTCCAGTTCTAGATCTCAAGATACGCTGGTTGGTGGTCACAAATAAATAATAGCTTGCTTTCATCTTCTCTGTCACTGGTACCAGCTATTTTTCTCTTCTCTTTTTATGTAGGTTCCACTGCGGACATTTTTAATACTCATTCAGTCCTTCAACTCTAAATCATCTTACTGAGCTAGTTATTTTCCTTTCTGATTTTGTTTTTACTGTAAATGTAGTTGTTCCATTGTCAACATTTATTCTTGAATGAGTTTTATGGGGTATTGATCGCGATTCTACATGAATGATAGCCTATAATTTTAGTGAAATATAATAATAATACAAACGACTAATAATAGTGATGAAATTTGAAAATACCTAGATCAGTGGATCTATATTATCTTGTATAGACTGGAAAAGGGATAAATCATCAGATAACTTTCAGCGTAATGAATTAGCATAAAGCATAATGATTGTTTTATGTGGAATGATTAAATAGTAGCTGTTGTAGAAGACATTCATCCATCCATTGATTAATGAAAAGTAGTGGAAGATTTAAAAGTAGTGAAAGATATAAATACTACATCATCATATTATTCGATACTGTGTCTTCATTACAAAGATACATTTACATAATCAGCTTAGAACAAATTGAAAAGATTTGAGATATAAAAACAGGATCTGCTCTTACCATTCATCTTTTGAATGTTGGTAAAAGTTTAGGCAATATAATTCAGTAGAAATGTAATGAAATCAAATAGAGAAAAAACAAGAAATGAAGAAACAGTGTTTATTCAATAAAATAGTATATTTCGTACCTAGGGCCGAAAATGTGCGTTTCGAAATCGGTTTTCAAGTCCGAGGCCGTAGGCCGAGGACTAGATTGAGAGACGGAATGTTTTCGGCACACAACATCAATGAAAACAAAACAAAATTATCAGTTAATCATTTCCATGAACAGCTAGACCAGTAGCCTTATTATGCTATCTTCCCCTATGCTGAATTTGGAGTAGGTGCCATCTGCTTGCTATTGGAACTTTGCGTCAAAAGTTTATTGATTTAGTGACTGAATATTACTTTATAACTATCAGTGTATTCGATTTTATTAGTTCAGAAACGTTTAAGCCCAAGATAATTTTTGTACAATCATCCTAAATTGTACAATATCAATTCAAAGTTGTTGATTTTCGACAGATATTGGCTAAGAGAAGCTTTGTCTAGTTGCATTATCAGCCGCTAGATGGCGCTGGCTTACCTGCTAGACGAAGTAACACAGAGTCTGACAACAATAATTTTGTTCAAACATGGATTTCACGTTCATCATTATTCAATAGTTAATCAATACAAACATTTTTAATCTTATCAAAGTTGAAGTATTAGTTATTGAAGCAGTTTTCCTTTATTATTCAACTACTGATTAATTTGAAAAACAGTCCATTTCATACCAGTGTGGCGAAAAAATAGTTACCTCTCGCCCGTGAAGATGATAAAAAGTTTGTGATCTCCCTAACAATAAGAATAGGTTTTTTATCATTAATAGTCTATATTACTATATATATTACTATATTCTACTATTGCATTATACCACAAAATTTATGTGATTACTTAAAGAATGATAGGATAGAGAAAGTATGTATAGTAAAGTAGCTTGAGTAAAGTAAAGTATAGAAAGTAGACTATAGTAACTTATATCATTCTTCCATATTAATAGTAACCCTATAGTGCCTTAGTAGAGTAACAAATCTCTATTTTAGAGTACTGAATAGAGGACTCATCTTAGAAATAGAGCTTGCAACTTGAATACGTTGTTTGAATAGAACTGTTGCTCCACTCTATTCTTACTTGGACTACTCTTTGTACTGTACAACTTTGCCTATTGTATAATCTGTCGAAGCAAAGAAGACACTCTGGAAAGATGGGGAAATAACTTCAGATCGGTCAGCATTGGTTCAAGAACTATATATGTGGTCACGAATTGTAGGAAACACTCTGATCTGCAATTGGAGTCAAAATTTATAATTTTTGAACCAGTATTGACCGAGCTGGAGTAATTTCTCCATCTTGCCAGTATGTCTTCCTTGCTTGGACCATCATGCAACCAGCGCGGCATTGAGAAGCTTCAAGTTATTATTCATGTTTTCACTTTGAAAGAAGATTGCAGTATTGTGCTTCTCACTCAATGGATTAACCAAAAACTACATAATACAAGCAACTACTCTGTATTTGATGACTGATGAGATTAGCTCAGTCATTACAATAATTATTTCATCAGAAAGATTACATGAACACGTGAGTACATCCATTTGAATAATTCCAACTTCAATAATTTCATTGAGTGAAAAAAATATTAATAAATACTAAATGTGGTATAAGCGCTCTATTTTATACTTGGGTCATAAAGACAAATATCCTACAGTTAAAATTATCAAGGATTCAGGCCTACAAAACAAATATCAATTTTCAATAATAGACATTGAAGCTCTCAAGATAATTATTAACCAGAAATAGTTTCTGGTGGTAGCTTCATGCTGGTTTCACTACACAAATTGAGAGGATGGTGGTCCCATTGTACAAGAACCTATACTCGTATAGGCCAACACGAATTATCGTGATTGTGATTCAATATTTTTATACACCTACCATCAAAATAATAGATAAAAACGAGACAATGTCATAAATTCTTATGAACAGCATAGTTAACATCTGAATTATATGAAGATCATTACATCATAATATGACATGAAGTCTATTGAATGTGATTACCGGTCACCGATCGGAATCCAAATCAATATAATTATAATATCCATGTAAAATTTCGTTCAATTTCTAATTGAAATGGATGAATTTCGAATCCGAATTGAGCTTCAATTGCTTCAGATTATTATAGTTGAGTAACCATTTATTTTACGATAGTAGCTAAAGTAGTTAATATCAGACATTGATAATAATTATAATGAAGCGGTTTGTTCCAGTGGTAGAGAGCGTTCAATCAGTGAGATTAGATAAGCGACGTGCGTCTGCCACCACTGTTGTACTGGTGACGGTTCCTCTGAATTCAATTTATGAGCCTCAAAAATCGCTTCCCGGTGGTTCGGAACCCATCTAAAGCAGTAGGTCCATTCATCTCTTTATCATCATCCTTCCCATTACCCACGCACAGGCCCAAAAGCCCATGTGGGCATCACCCTCAAAAGAAAAATATTATTATTATTATTACTATCATTATTATATTAGTGTATATAACTATGATTTCGTGACTCATTTCCTTGATTTCCTGCGCTGTCACAATGATCAATGCATCGACATGAAATGTGTGCAATGCGACATGTGTGCATACGGCAATGCAATATCATTGTGCACAAATGCTAATTGACTTGAAATGCATTGTCTTAGGACAATGGCCTTGACAAGCGGGAAGGGACAGCTTCAAGGGCCGACTGTCACTACTAGGAATAGGGCATGCCCTCTGATCTTGTTGTCAGGGAGAATATAGTCTATCCAAGTGGAGAAGACATTCTGGAAAGATGGGAAAACGACTCAAGCTTGGTCAATATTGGTTCAAAAATAATAAATTAGGCCTCACATTGTAGATAAAATTGTTTTCCATAATTTGAGACCAACATCATGATTTTCGAACTAATATTGATTGAGCTGAAGTCATTTTTCCATTTCGCCGGAATGTCTTCTTCACTTGGACAGACTTGGGATGCTGATTGGATACATACTCGAGCATTGTGGAGAACATTGATTGTAGTATGAACTCGATACTGTGAAGGATGGATTTGACCGAATTGTTGTAGTTTCTCAAACTTTTTTCTGGCAAGAGGTCGGTATTAGATCATGAATAGTTTGATTAACTAAAGTTTACTATTAGTTTACTATTAGTTTGAAATAGTTCTATTTCCTTACATTCACCGAATAAAAAAATTTATGAGTGTGAGTAAAGATGGGAGTGATTTATCATTATTTTATTTTTATCTTTGATTTATTTTTTGAATCATATTTCTATCTCATTTCATACAGCTTAAAAATATTAAAGTCTAGTACTGGCCCAAGTTACACGATAAAAGTAAAACTGAGTCCACATTCTATTAAATAAATTCTTCAAATACTAACTTTATAGAATCTTATCAGCCTGAATACAGAAATAAATATTATACACAAAAAATTATATCATAGCACAAAATCGTCAATAGTAAATTAGTGTAATTTTTTGTGTATGATACACTATCCATCATTTCCTTGCTAGCAGTCATTTTCTAAGACAGAGCTCACGAAACCAATAAGAGAAGACCAGGCGGGGCATGAAGGCGTGTCGGAATCAAAACTGAAACATCACCTGTCAACTGCTGCCATCTACTGGTTGAATTTGGAAGCTCTTCTAACCGATGTTTTCGGCCATTTTGATCGTAGGCGGAGCTTGGAGGCGTGTCCAATGGAGGTTGAAGCAAGTCACCCTATTGCTACTGCCATCTGCTGGCTGAATTCGGAACTATATCGAATGTTATTCAAGAATGTTGGGTAGAGCAGAGAAAATGGCTGAAATCTTTAATTTGCTTGTTATTGAGTTATGGTTTCATAGTTACAATTGAATATTTGTGTATTTGATATTCACCTCAATAATATGCAATGTAAAAAAACTTTGTCAATAATATTAATTTCAGCAGTTGGTAAACTGCAATATCTAATAATTTTTTCCATTGTTGTCTATGGTTATCTTATTAGAAAACCATAGATGTTCAAGGTCAAGACTAAGATGTTCAAGATGTTCTTGGACAAATCAAAAAACCAATAGAGATGAGTGGAGCTGTATCCCCATCAAATAATAATCACCATGTATACTTAATGATTTATCTATTTATCCATTCACAGGAAATGATAAAATTATTGGCTGAAAACACAGACTAACGTTCAAACCGTCTTCATACCAAATTTTGATAAATAATAAGTTCCATGATAATAATTATTATTCCACTCCATCAAAACAAACATATTTATTTCCTCTGCTTCGATAAATCAATTAACAACCATATCACACTTTACCCTTGCACCGATATACTTTAGTTCAATAAATTCTTCAAATAAGGCAATTTACTGACAAAATTTCGAAAAATATCTAAGCTCTTCTCCATTTTTTGCACCTGTTTGAATAATGCTCCCTATGCCAGGTAATACCTTTTGCATCTATAATGGATTTCTTTCGATTATGTGCTCCGTGAAGCCTGAAGCGATTCGCTTCATACACTTTTACACTTGATTTCGCAATCTTTCCCAACAGTTGGTTTTTCCCGGGAAGTCAGACATTCCCGAGTAAGGTCAGACAATTTTTAATTATCGGAAAGGAAGCCGATATAAGAGGGAAAGGAATGAAGTCTGGTTGGCTTGGCTTCAAGATGTCAAGCTGATCCTGGCCTAATCTTTTTTCTTTTTCTTTTTTCTTCCTCTTCTTACTCCTCCTTCCTGCTCCCTCTCATGGCGAACAACCTTCCACATGGCTTGTCTAATTTGATAGCAAGCCTTTGTTGTTGGATGCTTGATACTGGTGACGTCACGCGGTTCAATCAACAAGCAAGAATTTAATATTATGCGACACATTGTGAGCTTCTTACCCTTTTTTGATCAGTCTTCGGGGGATTTCCGAATAGCTTATCGACTTTGATTGATATACTTTACGCTACAGAGATTGTCGATTACAGACTCAGTCGATTATACAGTCTCTATGGTTCACGCAAGCTCACGCAAGACATTCTGTTCTAGCTAAGAATTTGGGTGCCTCATCTGCTCCTTGCGCGCTCCAACAGCTGGTATTATCAATATACAAGTTACAGTTGGCATTAGATAAGCCTAGGTGGTGTTTTTTTTATAACAAAAACAATAAATGCTTAACATCGGTAGGTTAAACCTTACTTACAAGGGACAGGCGAAACCGCTAAAAAACAAAACAATATGCATTGTATACTAGTAATAGAAAAATTAGAAAAAGATTGTGTCTTCTAATCTTAAGTCCGTTACATTTAATGCCCATTAAATTTCATCACTTTTTACAAAAATTAGATCTCTCATTTTCTTGATCCATAGATTCAAAATAATTTGAAGAGAAATAATGCATGTTATGAAAGTGATGCTTTCCAATGAATAAATTTTATATGCATATTATTATTAAAGTTCTTTCTCATTCTTTCCATATAAGGTTACTCTTATCGCTTAGATTGTTAGATTGATTCCATTTAATGTTTGAATGTATCAAAATCATTGCTGAGGAATCCAAAGGTGGTTGAATTGATTGTGAATGACAAATTTCCATGAGTTTACTAGAATAACTTGTAAACGTAACTAATCATAGGATGAGTAACACAATAGGCCTATTACATCCTTTAGGCTGAGGCCGCACTGCCGGTGGGTAGAGCCTGGTGGGTGGAGGGTAGTTGGTAAATCTATAGAACATACACACCATCCACAGTAATACATCGTTTGAATGGTATGACATCATTCTGTTTTTGAAGTTATGTTGTCCATATTTAAGAATTTCAAGATGGCGGCTGAACACATACCATTCATACGATGTATTACTGTGGATGGTGTGTATGTTCTATAGATTTACCAACTACCCTCCACCCCCTAGGCTCTACCCACCGGCAGTGCGGCCTCAGCCATAATTCTAAAGATGATAATCGTGAAGATGATATTGTATCTATATTGAATAAAAATACTGGAAGTATTAGTTAGTTAGTATATGTTAGTTATCATGAGGACTCAACTCATGTTCAGCAGAGATTGATAAATTTGTATTTATCCACTTCTTCAATATCAGGCTAGTTTATCTGGATTATGATATCTCAAGATTCAGTTTTGGCTATCTTTGAGTCATCCCATTGGAATATATCAACATAGTTCTAGTTCAACTCTAAGTAAGTTCATTTGAGTGATCTCAATCTCAAATAATACCGTATAACAAGTTTTGTGCCTTTTGGCGTCTTGGAACAGAATTACTACTTTGGCGACAAACAACAGGTAACAAACAATGACGGGAATGCTGACAAAGTGAGTCAACGACGAAGCTGTAAGTGACGGCAGAGTTGAACAGGGTCAAGGAGTTTGGCGAAACAAGTATTTAATTAGAATTCCATAGAAAGTCCTTTGATTTGTTCGAAACGCGTTCGTTCACGCCCGGGCTGTCGGCGTAATTATATCGCGCACAGCTGCTTTTTCGCTGACGTTTGCAACATCTTAAACATGTATTACTGTTTTTAAGGGCGTCTGACATTCAACAAAGGACTGTTGCAAATAGGAACATCAAACAAAGCTCTTGCTCGCTCTGTATAGTCTGTTTGAGCAAAGAAGACATTCTGGCAAGATGTGAAAATGACTCCTGTTCTGTCAATATCGATTAAAAAATCACAAACTGGGTCTAAACGTGTAGAGCCGAGTGTCGTCTTCAATTTGAGACAAAATTAATAATTTCTGAACCAATATTGACTGAGCTGACGTCATTTTTCCATCTTGCCAGAATGTCTTCTTTGCTTGGACAGATTGTACCTTGACATTTCCTCATTATTTCTAAAGGCGATTCATGCAATACTCTGCTTTATGTTGATATGCCACAAACCGCTCAAGAATTGAGTAGGGAAAGTTTGACAATTCTATTTGAATAGACGCTGAGAAAATAATTTATTTCGAGGAAAGTTGTTACTGAGAAACAGTGCTGGCTCAATCGGCATTACTGATTATTTAGTTGCAGAATAGGGGTATTCACATAACCAGTTAAACTGTTATGTGCTCACTTGAAATAGTGATCATCCCATCTACAATACATCTCCTATCTCTTAACTACAACAAGGATCCTACGAATTTTTGTCTAGATTTGTTCTTCAAGGTATTTATCCATTCATAAGCTTCTATCGATATTCGATAGAATAAGTTATCAAATTTAGAAAATTGAAAACTGAAATAGGGGTATCTCAATAAGTGTAGTCCATGTTCCGAAAACAGTAATGATTTAAAATTACTGAATTACTCTAAAAAATTTAAAATTATCAAAAATTACTCTAGAATTAAATATTACTTAACGGTAATTGACAACAAATATGAGACTTGAGTGACTAGACATCAAAAACATCATTAATGGGATGAATTGAGTCGATCCTTATGGTTATAGTGTCTACTTGCATTGTGCTGGAACATGGAAATGCAATACCTAATGCCGGGTGATTTCCAGGTAATTTTCATCCATGATAGTGATGAAGAAGTGTAAATAAGATCTCTATTGAATGTCAATTAATTTATCACATCACTCTGTTATATGGGAAATTATAAATAAATTGACCAATTTATTGAAAAGTCATGTGTTCGAAAGATTTATCACAACAGACTTAACGTTGTTGCTTGGAATGTGATTTTTCGCTTTTATGTTCTGAGGTCAAGAATATTTATTTATTTATTTATTTATTCATTCATTTTGCAGAAACAATAACATATTGGTTGAAAACACAGACTAATGTCCAAAACGTCTTCATACCAAATTTTGTAGATAATAAAGTTCGAAACTAGGTTAGATTTTCGTAGCACTTCAATTAAGAATAAATTTATAGTCCAAGAGAAATAGCAAATCATAAAAATTTTGAATTTAGAGCAATAAATTATTCCAAATGAATCAAATCACCAATTTTCACAAAATTTCTTCTAAAATATTGTATAAAATTGAAAATTTCAAGCCACAATAAAAACACTAACTAGTTTACTCGTTGCTATGACATATAAGTAAACCATTCTATCCGTGAATAAAAGTAACGAATTAAAATTAGAGCTATACTTCTCCTATAATCATATCATGCAATATCAACCAATTAAAGCATTTTCAATAATTATTACGATAACTAGACTAAAACAAGGTGAATTATCTATGGTGTAAATCTGATTTCACTTTGTTTCCCAAAAATTTAGGGTAATTTCCCAAAATTCCCATTGAATTTAGGGTAGATAGATTACATAATTATCCATTCGATTTGGTGTACACGTACAGCCTTCTAATAATAAAATAAATACATTGAAATTATCGACATAATCCAATTTTATTAGCGCTGATCAATGTAATCCACATAATAAACCTATGATCAATAAACCTACATCTTAAACCTTCATCATCACTCATTCATCCTTTGCTCAAAATACTTAGAAACTAAGTCGCAATTGTAAAGAAAGAATAAAAGGAAGAAGAATCCATCACATATCACTAAGTTAGTCAATCATTCATTTCGAATTCATGATGCGAGCGAATATGATGCTTGAAATATTCATACGGTAATGTTCGCTCATTTCAAGCCGGTAGGTTTCAGTAGCAGCCATAGCAGGTCATGCAAGAAAATCACGGCTTGTTGGAAATATCATAATAGAATGCAGGAAAAGACTGATCTAACTTCCGTAGTGACACGAATCAAATAGGGAATACAATGTAAACTCAGTCGAAAGTTACATTAGGTTTAGAATGGAGGTGTTCAGTTTTCCCATGACAGTAGGCAAAACTCATCCGAAAGGCAAAAAACACATGCGCTATACCAAGTCTAGGGATTTCAGCTCCGACACAAATCCTCAACTTTCTAATCTGTTCTCAGACAAAACTTTTGCTCTTTCACTACGCCGGAATGCATTTCGCTAAAATATGGCCGTGAAGATACTTTTATACGACAATGAAGTAAGAGGCATATTGAATGAGATTGAACTTTTCTAATTATTGCCGTATACTTGAATTTGTCATAGATTTACTTTGTCGTTCTACATAAAAGTCAGAGATTTCATTCAATTTTGATAAAAATTCTATTATACTTTATGGGATAGGATTGAATACTAACCGGCAGGCTCGCTTCGCTCGCCTTCTCCACCTAGCCAGGGGGCTCCGCCCTCTGGACCCCCGACAGTATCGTCAGTGTAAGTGAGTCAAGAAGGCTCGCCTCGCTCGCCTGCAAATTTCGTTCAGAAGGGATTCAAAATTTATCAAACACAGCATTTCTAGACCTAACCTGTTCCTGTTTACCAAATTTCAACATTTTCTGCCAATTTATCCTCGAAAAATCTGAGAAAAACTCCGAAAAATAGTACCATGCTAATATTGAGCGTAACCTTGGGAAGTATATCGGACATAGTTCGAAACTTGATTCAATATCTTTCAAATTAGTTCATCTTAGTTCATCAACAGGTTTCTTTTGGGTAATCATTCTGAAATAGTTGTCATACTACCTCAGCTCAACCTGGGTATATGATTTGAACGTATTGAGTTCAGTAGTATCCGTGAAATAATCAAAAGTGCTGATTAAAAACATTGGAAACCCTTATAAAAGACGTAACCTCGGGAGGAATTTGATATTTATTAATAAGTTCAGCATTTCTAGACCTGATCTGAAGCTGTTCACCAAATTTCAACATTTTCATCAAATTGATTTTCGAAAAATCCAAGAAAAACTCCGAAAAATAGTGAAAAGCATAACATAACCTTGATTAAGCTTTTTCAAACAACCTTGAGATTGAGCATAACCTTGGGAAGTATATCGGACATAGTTTGAAACTTGATTCAATATCTTTCAAATTAGTTCATCTATAATCTCGCTGAACCATTGAATTCACAGTATGGATTGGTCGTATCAAGGCGGAATATATGCAACCCGCAATACACCTAAAATTTTGAAAAACTGATTACTGGCGTAATCTCGAACGGATTAAAAAAATATTCTAACATAACATTTCTAGACCTTATCTGAACATGCTTACCAAATATCAACATTTTCTATCGATTGGTCCTCGAAAAAATGAGAAAACGCTGAAAAACTCAAATGTTTGGCGTATCCTTATGAAGTTTGAAAAATCTTCTCTTAGCGCGCGTCTAAACGTCCAACTGAACATGCCTGCCAAATTTGAACGCATTAGATTCAGTGGATTTTCATTTCTGGTGATGAATGTATCAATCAGTTTCGCTTTTATAGATGTTACAAGATACACTGGAAACTGAGCGAAGTTTGAAGTAGGCTATTATTCCAGTTTGGGGGAAATGGGAAATCTAGATCAAGAGTGTCTATCGAATGAGGGTCATTCATAGATTGTGAGCGGAGATATAAAGATCCCAGAGACGAGCGAGAGTGTTGCCATAAGTGTCAAGAAATAAAGAGGGTGTGAGAGATTGGAAAGAAAGAACGTAGGAAAGAGAGGGAATATGGACAGAAAACAGAGAGACAGAAGAAGAGAGAGAAAATGGACAGGAGATTCAGATTCATTTACTTTATTTATGTAATCACGAAAATACATCGGCTCAAATCCTATGTTATGTAGATTAAAAATGATACTAAATACATCGCTCGTTTTAATAACTAAGTATAGATAGACTATTAAAGACTATGAGAACTTACGAGAATGATTCAAATGTAGGATTTGATGATTATGTTAACGGTACTATAACTGATGCTGCAATTACATAAAATGGCAGAGTTTGAACATATAAGTGTCCATTCTTGGAGAGGAATGCTTAAGAACATAACTCCCATTGACACTCAATCATGGGCTTATGTTTACTTAATAAATTTGAATAAGAATTCATAATTAAATGCTATGAAATTTATTAAAAAAAAGAATAATGTTAGACTTGCATAGATTGAAAAAATAGATGAGAATTATGGGAACGATAGGAATTTGAATGATGATAAGATTGGTTGAAAAATTGAAGATGAATTGAGAAAAATTAATAAAATTTAAATTGTTTGAGTTAAATTAAATCTAGTATCACTGAACAATGAAATCAATTCAAGCATGGGCTCAATTTTAATCGATGGAGCTATAAAATTAATATAAGAATGTGCCCAATTGTAATCGATAGAACTAAATAGAATGTATTATTGAGAGGTAAAATAGTTGAATTTAAAAGGTAAAGGTAATTTGAAGGTAAATAATAGTTTAATATGAGACTAATATGAGAATAGTTTAATATGTGATATTTAATATATAATATGAGTTTAATATGAGAATAGTGTAATAGGAGACAGATAATGGGAAAAATGGAAAAGGGAGAGAGAAGCGAAGAGAGAAAATGGTAGAATGGAAGAGAGAGAGAGTGAGGATGAAGTGAAAAGGAAGAGAGTGAAAGGAAGAGATAGATATAGTATGTCCAAGCGAAGTAGACCTTCTGGCAAGATGGGAGAATTACTCCAGCTCGTTCAATATTGGTACAGAGATTATAAATTTGGTCTCAAATTGTAGATCAGAATGTTTCCTACAATATTGAGACAAAATCAATGATTTTCGAACCGATATTGACCGAGCTGGAGTCATTTTCTCATCTGGCAAGAGGGTCTTCTTTGCTTGGACAGACTATAGTAGGAGAGAAAGATTGAGGGTGTTCGGGAGAGGTGAAACATTGGCCGAAGAGATCGCCAATAGCGTTTTAAGAGGGTTCAGTCACTCAGATTTATTCAAAGTATTTTCGAAAATGGATTTGTGGGTGGAATGGGTGCAGGGTCGAGGTACGCATCAATCACAAGAGATTGGGGCTTTTCATGGGGTCGGGAACCCGGCTCGAGACTCTTTTAAGGTCGCGTTACTCCTTCAAGCTGAAGGCAGGCTGTCATTTCTCCGAAAACTTTGCCACTGAAACGAAAGAAACACTTTTTAGTACCTCGGCTGCCACTCTAGAAAGCGCAATGAGGGAAATAATGATATCCTTCTTTGAAGCCGTACATCTTGGTTCGGAAAAGCTTGCCTCCTTCATTCGACGGCGAAAAACTGCTTGATTATCTGTAACGGTTGCGTTACCATGGATGACCCAGTGATCGGGTACAGAGTTTCTCCATCTTCTTACACTTTTCTACAATATTCTACCTGTACACTGTACAGATATTATTGTAGAACAGTGTAACTGTAAAAATTGTGCAGTTTTCAGTGTAGAGTATACAGGGTACAGTGTACAGTATTTAGAAGTTTCAATTCGTTTATAAAAACAGTGTGTTCCTCCACCTACTATGAAAGGTCGCATTTCACTCCCCGGAATCGAATGCTAAAGCTTTACATTTTCTCCCTAGGGAGAAAAACTTAATCATTTTTCCCTAGGGAGTTAAGTAAACCCATAAGAATAACATGGATGACGTCATACATCAATGTAGCATATGATCAAAACAGCTGATCATCTTTTACAGACAGTAAAAATAAATAGCGCGTTTTTGACATGTTTAGGTACAGGAAATTTCTGCGGTTTTTCGATTGTGAGGTTATGTCATCTCTACGCCAGTATGGTAGATTACACTTATTTATTACATTCTTATAGTATTTATTGGTGCAGGTGGAGAGAAAATGTTGTGTGCATTTCGGGACTATATAGATTCATTTTTCTCCCTCGTGAAATTGTGTGACCAACAGTTTCCTTCAGGGAGAAAAAGTTGAGCATTAGTCCCTAGATGCACAAATAACTATTGCATACTTTAATCACAAACAACATTATCATCATAACTTCCCCAATATGAAATGGAGCTAAAAATAGTGTCCCTGTAAATATAGACAACACTACTGTTTTCTATTAATGGAAGCTATGCTATTATTCTTGCTTATTTCATACACCGTTTCATTTCTTCTGCATTTTAAAAAGTTACAACATTAAGAATTAGACTTCTTTAAATAATTTTTGAAATTCTTTTTGGTTAGACTGTCCAAGCAAAGAAGACATTCTAGGAAGATGGGAAAATGAATCCAACTAGTTCAATATTGGATTAAAAATTATAAATTTGGTTTATGATTGTACACCAGAATCTTTTCTACAATTTAAGATCAGATCTATAAATTTTGAACCAATAATGTCCAAGCTGGAGATTTTTTTTCACCTTGTCAGAATATCTTCTTCGCTTGGACAGACTATATCACTAACTACTAATTGGTATCTATTCACTGGCGGCTCGTGCCCACGAAACAGGTGAAGTGCTGTACAGTGAAAGATACGTGCACTTCACCTGTTTCGTGGGTACGAGCCGCCAGTGTTTCTATTATTCAGGGTGTTTTAGAAATTAGAGAAGACAAGCTCTGGTTATTTGCTAGTGCAGTGCAATGTCACAAAATACATTAAAATTTAGATTCTGGAGCAAATTTGTGTTTGTCAAGAGGAAAGAATTGCTTCATTCCAAACAGAAGAAGCTCTCTGACAGACAGAAGCAAGCCAGGGAAATCATTAAAAATAAAAACGGTGCGATCGTTAAAGTCTGGTTGAAATCGGCGTAAAAAGACTGCAGCAGCCAAGAACAAACCATTTTATTACTAAAAAATGTCTGAAGCAACATTCACAAGAGAAATTCTATTTTTTATCTCGCTGACGGTTCGAAATGCAAACTCGCTGTGTCCACTGCAGGATGAATTGGAAAAAGTGAGAGAGACATATTCAATTTGCTTCTTTCACAGGCATTTGCACAGGAAATGGAGAACGGACCGGAACTTGAATTTATGAGGAACATAATTACTTTGAACCGGAACCTGAATTCATGAGAAACATAATATTCATGAACCGGAACTGAAACTTATGAGGGACTTTATTAATTCGTTTAAATACCTACTGAAAAATTAATTGAGTTGTCTCAGTAGTGAAGATACAATGGAAAACAATTTAGAATACAAATAATCATTATCACTACTCAAATAATGAAGAAACTGGGGAAATAAGCTTAATGGTTGCTCTGATGTGTAAATCTATATTATAGTTATGCTATGGTAAGAAGAGCATTTAAATTGTATGATCGTAGTCGTTATATTTCTCATGTTGTATTAAAATTCTTAGCTTCTGGGGATTATCGTTTCTCTAGATGGAAAACTCTAAATGAAACAAAAATTTATACATATCCTGAAAATTTGGATTATTTGTAATGTGACTGAATTATTAAGTAAGTTTTGGGCGATTGCTTGTTTTTCCCCCTCACTTATTATATTTTTGTTTGAATGAATGAATGCTACTTCATACTATCATGAATCTTAGATTCTTGTCAAGAACAAGCCGTATACAGTACTAGGATAGAAAACTCATTATGCAGCCTATATATATTACTGATAGATTAATAAAGAGGAAGAGACATTTAAGTAAATACAAGTTTGTTTTTTCAGTTACTTTCAATATCTTAATAGTTCATAATAGGGCCCTCGCGTGGGGTGTGCAGCCAAGGGAGCGCTGCGGCGGCTGATGCAAAACGGGAATTTAAAAAAATTCAGTTGCGCTATTAGAATAATTTTTCCACTATTTCATGAGAAAATTATTTTACCAACTACTTGAATCCACAAGAAATTATTCCCTCTGCATAAATTCATTCATGATGTAAATGAATTGATCAATTGAAAAACCACGAACAATGTATGAAGCAAGCCAAGAAACGCCCCTCTTAAATTCAATTCTATGGTTGGCTGACATTCACCTTACATTCTGTCGACCAATCACAAGCCAGTCTCCGAAAAAAACTCCTCCATAAAATAATCCTTTATATTTTCCGACTTGTAGTTTTACAAACTTTTTTCTGGCAAGAGGTCGGTATTGGATCATGAATTGTTTGAGTTCTATTTCATTATATACATCGTATAAAAATAGAATTAATGAGTATAATATGAGAATTCAAAATCATATTTTCATCTCATTCCATACAGCATAAAACTATCGAAGTTCTAGCCTAGAAGATCTAGTTCTGGCCTAAGTTACTCAATAAAAGTGAAACTATGTGTGATTCTATAAATAAATTTTTCAAACACCAACTTGATAGAATCTTACCAGCCTGAATACATAAATAAATATTTTATTAGCACAAGATCGTCAATAGCATCAGCGTAATTTTTTGTGTATGATACACCATTCATCATTTTCTTGTTAGCAGCCATTTTCTAAGGCAGAACTCACAAAACACTGTCAACCAATACGAAAAGAGCAGGCAGGGCATGAAGGCGTGTCCAAGTCAAATCTGAAACATCATCCGTCAACTGCTGCCATCTACTGGTTGACTTTGGAAACTTTTTAACCGATGTTTTCGGCCATTTTGAACGTAGGTGGAGCTTGGAGGCGTGTCCAATGGAAGTCGAAGCAAGTCACCCTAATGCTACTGCCATCTGCTGGCTGAATTAGGAACTATTTGAATGCTATTTGAGAAAGTTGGGTGAAAATAGCTGAAATCTTCAATTTGTGTGTTATTGAGTTTCCAATTTTTTTAAACATCTTTATTCCCAGTAAAATGAAACATTTATGATTATTCCAAATATTTTTCTGTGAAAAATTTATAATTTCCTCCCTAATGTGCTTTCAAGAAAACTAAATATTAATCGATAATTTGAATTTTAATATTTCAATGATAGAGTACGGTACAATGATTATGGCAGTTTTACTCAATGTAGATAGCCTTTAGTTATTTTGTATTAATTCCTGTAGACTTTTGCTTATCACGTATCTAATACATGAAAATATGAAACATTACGTTGGGATACAATAATCATGTCCCTATAATCCTTTTTGCCACACCACATGCACCATTGGGATTGCTTATGAGAAAAATGTGAACATGCAGGGCAGCTTGAATCATGTTTGGCTTTAAATATATTATAGTATGTTGGACTGCATTTGTTTGGTGGTGAGGGGGTGGGGGTTCCTGACTAAATCTCGTACAGGGCGCCAAAAAACCACGTGAGAGCCCTGGTTCATAATTAGCTATTGAGCATTGTATTCCCGCACTCATTCATTATTCATCATTGAATAAGGCCTACACCAAAAAGCTATAAGGCTGTAACAATGCCCATACCCTGGAGCAATGTTCAATGAAACTATTGAAGTTTTAGACAATAGCAATACCTTTGATCAGTATCTTGCCACAAATTCGAGAATGGAATGGGAATCTGGTGACCTGCAGTCGATTGACTTGAGTGGATAGAGATCAGAGCTTAGCTGGCGTTTAATCGGAGTTTAGATCGCGTGAAATCTGGTGAACTTTGCACACAATCCGTATTGAAATATGGGCACGAAGTTTCAAATCGAATCTTGATCCTGGTTTCATTGCTTTCTGGTGAGTTTTCTTGTCATAGTTAAGCCCTCAGCTCTGACCTCCAACTTCACTAAACTTGGTTTGAACTGTCCAAGCAAAGAAGACATTCTGGCAAGATGGAAAAACGACTCCAGATTAGTCAATATTACTTCAACAGTTGAAAATTTAGTCTCAAATTTTAGATCAGAATGTTTCCTACAATTTGAAACCAAATGTTTAATGATTCAACCAATATTGACCGAGCTGTAGGAATTTTCCCATCTTGACAGAATGTCTTCTCTGATTGCACAGACTATATTGTGTCCCCTTTCGAAAGTGGTGAGGGGGCTTTATCCTTACATCTCTCCCAGTTAAACCCTTAGTTCACCCACAGACAAGGAAGGCTTTACCCTCTGAGAACTATACAGTATACACTCAAACGCGCATACTCCCAGGGGGAGCAGTAACAAAAGAGATCAAGAAATTATTCTAGATAGTGTAGTCTGAGTACTGTTCTTTTAAATTCTCAACAATACGGTAACTGTCACGGTTAAATACGGTAACTATATATCGAATCACTTATATCAACAATGTTGATCTTAACATTGTTAGGATTATCGAAAAATTCGAGACCCATTTTTTGGTAGCTTGTGTTATGATCCTGGTTTTCGTTCAGTTCTCGTTTTGTAGGCCTGAATAATTATTGTAGCCAATAATAATTGTCATGAACAGTTATAGTCGTGAACAGTTTGACCGCATTCTGTATCTTAGTGTATAGCTGAAGGAGGATCAGGTTGTTATCCATAGCAACATAGACATGGACATAGACATAAATTAGAAATATTGCATGTTTTATAATATTGATAAAATAATTTCTCAATATTTTTTACAACTCGATTGTCATGATAGATGGGCTAACGGTTCAGGATTGGATAGGCTTATATTGTTTATTTATTGTTTCAATAATATCAAATTTTATAAGTTCTGTTTCCATCAGATTACTGACAATATGATGTCTATAGGAGATCTATATGAAGTAGCTTTGGAGACAATACCTGAGCTTCCAAACATTAGTTCCTCTACAATTATTACAGATTCTTCAATTGCTACACCATAACCAATCCCTGGTAAATTCACTATAGGGATTGATTATATGAATTTGATCATGAGTTGGAAAAATATTAATATAATTTGATCTGGAGTTTGATCAAGATGTAACAACTGAACCAGTATCTCGATTTTCAATGGATTTGTGAGATCTTGTTTTCTCATTTTGAACATAAAAGTTGTGATGTGAAAATTCTGTGTTCTAAATTCTTTCAAAATTTAAAAATTTCCGATTGTGGATATTGTGTATTTGATTGCTATTTGTGTTATTTTTGTGTTTGGCTCTATGAAATGTGAATTCTGGCTCCAAAATTCTAATAACTTTGTTTAATATTAAGAACTATCACAATAAATTCCCATCATATGGTTATATCGGCTGTGGAACATCTTTGGAACTACCCACAAATATGCCATACAATAATAATAATAATAATAATAATAATAATAATAATAATAATAATAATAATAATAATAACAGTAAAGTTTGAGCTAATGATTTTCCATTGATCAACTGAACAAAATAAATTATTTATTCAATATACAAGCTTTCTAAGACTGAATCTGCTTAAATTTCAGAGTTCTCCACCAGAATCACACAGAGTTTTCCCAGTGAGTCTGTGTGAAATCTTTTTTCTCAAAAAATTAGCGTCTGATCTTAAGTTTACCACCTCATTTCAAGTTAAGATGAAAAATTTCTATCGAATAAGTGAACAAATAGTATATTTGTTGAAACAATACTCAAGATTTCTAAGACTAAATCTGCAACAATTTCACAGTTCTTCGGCAGAATTACAAAGCTTGCAAGTAGGCTAAGCAATGCAATGCACAGAAAATCAGTTTTCAAGTTAATTATTTATTTTCTAACAACGGAACAAAAAGTATATTTCGAGACAAATACTTATGCCCGGTTTTTCCAAGCACACTCAAATTTGAGGGCCCTCAAATTTACTACATTTCCTATACTTATCATAGAAAATGTCAGCTGTTCATCAAAATTCAAGGGTCCCTCAACTTTGAGTGTGCTTGGAAAAACACGGCATTAATGTGCAACAATTCCAGAGTTCTCCACCAGAATTACACAGAGTTTTGACGATTCTGAGTGTTTTCTCAAAAGATTAGCGTCTGATCTTAAGTTTTCCACTTCATTTCAAAGTTAAGCTGAAGATTTTCATCAAATAACTAAACAAAAGAAATATTATTTGTTGATTTTTAAGACTAATAAGGCCGGGTTTATCCAAGCAAACTCAAAGTTGAGGGACCCTAAAATTTTGATGAACAGCTGACATTTTCTATGATAAGTATAGGAAATGTGGTAAACTGAAGTAAACTTGAGGGTCTCTCAAATTCAAGTGAGCTTGGAGAAACTGGGAATAAATCTGCAACAATTTCAGAGTTCTTCGCTAGAATTTCAAAGCTTTCAAGTGAGCAATACACAAAAAACAGTTTTTAAGTTCATTTCAATCTCATAAGCTGAATATTTCTCATCGAACTACAGAACAAAAAAGTATATTCTGACACAAATACTTATGACCGGTTTTTCCAAGTACACTCAAATTTGAGGGACCCTCAAGTTTACTACACTTTACTACATTTCCTATACTTATCATAGAAAATGCAGCTGTTCATCAAAATTTGAGGGTCCCTTAACTTTGAGTGTACTTGGAAAAACCCAGCCTAAGTCTTGGGGCATCTGATACAATTTCAGAGTTTTCTACCAGAATTACTTTCACAGAGTTTTCGTAGTGGCCATTCTGTGTGAAGTCATCAAGAGATTAGCGTCTGATCTTTAGTTTTTCAATACATTTCCAAGGTACGCTGAGTAATTTTACGGAACAAAAGAAGCATCATAATGTATTGGAACAATATTCAAGATTTTCAAGACTAAATCTGCAACAATTTCACAATTCTTTGTTAGAATTAAAGAGCTTTCGAGTGGGCAATACACAAAAAAACCCGTCTTTAAGTTTATTTCAATCTCATAAGCTTGATATTTCTCATCAAACAACGGAACAAAAAAGGATATTTGAGACAAATACTGCTTAGTACGCTACAATTTCAGAGTTCTCCACCAGAATTACTTTCACAGAGTTTTCGCAGTGACCATTCTGTGTGAGGTCATTTTTCTCAGGAGATTAGCGTCGCGTCGCTGTGATGGCGAATCAAGTGGAGTGGACGCATTTGTCTCGGCCAGTGGGTGGACATCCGCTTTCAAGTTTTGGCCGGCTGACATCACTTTCTTGTACATCAGCTAGATCTTTAGGCCATCAATTTCAGTCACTAGCCGGAGTGGGGTCGGGGGGGCGGGGAGGTAGGTCTGCTCTTGGGAGGAGTTGTTTGAAAGTGTTTACGTAATACTCTCGGGTGTGATCAGGCTTGTCCGAGTGCTACAGACTCTCATCTACGAATTATCCTGCTACTCCTCCTTTGGCACCTCTTTCTTCTCCTCCTCCCACATCTTCTCGTTTTTCTTCTTCTTCTTCTTCTCCTTCTTCTTCTTCTTTTTTTCATTCTTTGTATTCTTTCTCTCATCCTATTTTCACCCTTCTTCTTATCCTTACCCATCTTTTTTTCTCAATTTTCATTTGATACTAATTATTTTTCCTCTTACTTCTCTCCTTCTCATTTTTATCCATCTTCATTCTTCTTCTTCTCCTATTTCCATTTTCTCTTCTTCTTCTACTCCTATTCATTTTCTTTTTAATCTTCATCATCTTCCTCTTCTTCTTATTCTTCTCCTGGTCCCACCAATCCTTATCCTCTTTTCATTCTCCTCCCTCTCCTCCTCCTTTTCTCCCTCCTTCTTCTTCTTCTTCTTTTCCTTCTTCTTCTTATCTTCTTCTTCTTCTTTTCCTTCTTCTTCTCCCTTTCATTTTTTTTCTCATCTCCTTCATCTTTCTCCTTCTCTTATTTTTCTCCTGGTCCCCTCAACCCTTATCCTCTTTCTCATTCCCCTACCCTTGCTCCTCTTTCTCATTCCCCTACCCTTGCTCCTCTTTCTCCCCTTCTTCTCCTCCACCTTCTCCTCCTCCTCCTCCTCCTCCTCCTCACCCACATCTCCTTTCTCTAGCATAGCTCCCCACAGTACTGAAGTGCATTATTTCGAATTCAATATTTGATAACTTGAGAGTGATATTCGATTGCACAAACTGGTTGAAGAAATATCCTCGATTTGAAAAGCTAATTCGAAGTTATCAAATGCAGATTTCATATAATTATTACAAAGATTCCAATGTCAAATAAAATGAATTTAAATAAAGAAAAAATCTCGTTGTTTCAATCGATTCATAAATTTCTTCGAACTGAAAACTGTGCGACTTGTTGATTGAAATATTATGAAAGGCATTACAAGAGTACAACAGGAGTCTCAAGACAACTTTTTTCCAAACATAAATCCGTCGCGAAATGGTAGCCGAAGGCGCATAAGATCGCCGCTTAAGTCTAGGTAAAGAGTCGCTTTTTTCACCGACTTTATTCAGAGTTTCATTCGTCTTGCATGCAATATTCAACAGTTTTGCGTTCTTTCCCACTTCACTATCTCACCGTGCAGATCATCCCGAAGAAAAATTATATGAGGACACTCAGGACAGGCCGTTGAAGTAGGATAAATGCACTTGGCTGAATTATCCCCGTAATATTTCACGAACTGCTGAAACTTTATCGGGGTAGGTGTAGTTTGTCCAAGCAGAGAAGACATTCTGGCAAGATGGGAAAATTACTCTAGCCCGGTCAATATTGATCCGAACATCATAAATTTGGTCCTGAACTGTAGATCAGAATTTTTCCTACAATTTGAGACTGAATTTATCATTTTTGAACCAATATTGACGGATCTTTAGTCAATTCCCCATGTTGCCAGAGTGTCTTCTTTGCTTGGACAGACGGTAGTAAATGTCTGGACTGAAGAGCAAGAAAACTCAGCCTCAGAGTGGAGTGTGTGTCATTCCCCTGGATCACATTTTTCACTTTTACTGTGACAGCGCCACAGTTTTTCTCTTTAAACCTGTTGCATTGAGATTCGTTCCTTTTCGTATCAATCCGCTTTACTTAGAAACTCGGTGATTTAATTTCAATACTATTGCATGAGTGTTATTATTATCTCTATTGTTATATTCTTATATAATAATATCATATGTAACCTATGTGACATAATCAATGACTCTAATATGTGACGTATGTGATATATATTATATGTGCTACTATTATGATAAAACATGATGACTGATTGAGCTGGAGCTTTTGATTTATGTTTTGTGTGATTTGTTCAAGAAAAGACGACATTCTAGCAAGATAGGAAAATGACTCCAACTCGGCCAATATTGGTTTGAAGATTATAAATTCGATCTCAAATTGTAGATAACAATGTTTCCTACAATTTTGAATCAAACTTATAATGTTTGAAGCAATATTGACCAAGCTGGATTTTTTCCCATCTTGCCAGAATGTCTTCTTTGCTTGGACAGACATTCTAGAATACATTCTTGGATACATTTCTAGTTGTAGGCTGATACATTTTTGCTGTTTCAGTCCTAGTTTAGTTAACTCTTGATTGTTAATTATTGTGTTCTTACTGTTAAAACTTTGTCTTTGAATAACTTGGTTTTGATTATTGTGGTTTCAAATCTCGGCGGTTGTTTGTTAGTGTTTTTGGCTGACGCTAGGTAGCGCCACCTTACGGTCTCATCTGTTCGTAACTGGTTCATTTCTATTTTTCTTGGGTGAATATTTTTGTGTGTTATTTGGTATTTTTATAGTTATTTCATCACTTTTGGACTATTTTGCTAGTCTAGGCTCATCTTCGATGTGTTATAGGTTTAGTTCAGCATTATTTCACTTCTGTGGTTTTGGTTGGCAAAGTTGTCACATTTGCTTTACGTTCTCTAACCTCTTTGCTTCTGCGGTCTGCCTCTGGAAAGAGATTTTCAACTGGTTTTGGTATGCAACTGCATTTTACATTTTCATCTGGAAAATATTCACTTTGGGAACTATTTTAGTGAAAATAGTTTTTGGCATAATTTGCCCGTCATTTTGAGATATAAATCTTTGAAATCAAACTATTATTTGTGTTTTTGTTTGCATTTGAACTTTTGACAATTTTCAACGTGTTTGTAGCTAAGCAGTGGCCATTTTCTATTAGCTCAATTTCTTTGTTTAAGTCAAGATTTGGAAATCTGAACAATCAATTTTACATTAACTTTTATCTACATTTGGTTTCCTGGCTAAGGATATATTCTCATCTAGTTTTGGAACTTGCATTTAAATCTTATGGGAACTTTGGCATTCATACCAGTTACTGCAAGTTAATTCATGATTGGTCATTGCATCAACAACGTATGTACAGTGCGTTAGACATTTCACCTAGTTCTTTGTGAGTTATCAATTTGGAATTCAAAGTAACTTCCACTCAAGACAACATTCATCATTACATCGGCAGATAAACATCTATCACAGAATTAAGCAGGAGCTTAATCTATCATTTTGGTTACAAAGCCAATTATTCTATCTTGGAAGGCAAGCATTGGCAATCAATTATAAATGGCTTGGATTTGGATTTAAATGCCTATAACCTAACCAAGAGTTCTCATATTTATTCAGATAAGTATTTGTGTTTCAGAATTTCAATATTCTCATTCTTTATTATTATATTTTGTTAGGCTACTTCATTGATCTAGTTCAGCCTAATTGTATGGCTCAGTATTTCTGGGAATTTATCCTTGCACAGTTTTGTAAGGCTACTTGCAGGCAGGGTTATACAAATTTGAACCTTGCTTCTTGAAAAATGCTAATCTCTATCAAATTATTTTATTGTTAGTTTTAAGTTCAAAGGATCAGACAATTAATTCATTCAGTGCCACTGTGCACCTATTGCAGTAGCTAAACCTGCTCATTCTTGGAATCCATAATTTGGATAATTCATATGGAGGATATTTCATACTATCTAGGGTATCTATTAATCTTTAAACCTATATTCTTTTTATTACTCAAACTGTGCAGCTGTGTATTTATTTAACACAGTTTAATCTATTCATCATCCTTGGGATCCATGATTTGGATATTCACATTCTTAAGGCTATAATTATTATTTGTCTCATCAATATTTGACAAATTGCTCATTTGTATATGCATAGCAATGCATCATTGGTAATTCTGAAAATTGGAATTCAGTTAGCCTAATTTTAATTCAAATTTATTTGAAGTATAACTTGAAATATTTCATCTGGTATTAGGACTAGGATTCATTGTAATATTGAGTATTTCAATCACTACATTTTGATGTTTTATTCATATTTTGCTATCCATTGAGAAGTTATTGAATAACTAAAATTTGTCTTATCTGTTCTCTAGTGATTGATTAGTGTGGTAAGCATTTGAACATTTTTATTTATATTTTCACATTGGTATCTTGTTTGCAAATTTAACAATTATTTCAACTATTTCACTCAATTGGAAATCTCATGTGCCAGGCGGAATCTTAACTGGCAATCATTCAATGTAACAGAAATTAATCATCAACTTGGAAATTTGTAATAAATAAAATTCTACTCTATAATTCGGCATTGTTGGCAATCTTGGAGTTTAAATTCTCTATTCATGTATTTACCATTATCTTAATTGAGGCACGACCTTTAGTGCCAATAAATATCACATTGTGTTTGCAAACCACCTTTTCATTTGGCTCTCCCAATCATTGGTAACTTTAAGCGTATTTCTAAGAACACTGATCTACCAACCGTTTTGCTTTCATTGAGGCCTAATGAACGCACAACGGTCAATTTCAGTCGGGAATTATGTGGGATTTGGGTTCATCCTCACATTGAGGAACTACGTACAACAAATATTCTTTCAAACCCATCTCATCATTTTAATACAGTCCACTCATCATTGCAACTTGAATCTCACACTTACGATACCCAAATTACATTCGGTATCCAAAGATGTCACAATAGTATAACTTAGTTATAATTCTAGTTTTTGTGTAATTCTTTCTTTATTCTTTCTCTACAACTGCGACTTGGTTTCCAAGTATTTCAAGCAAAGGATGAATTAGTGATGATGATGAAGGTTTAAGATGTAGGTTATATGTCTATCCTACATTGTTAATTCATTCTTTAATGGAGTTAACTCCATTCAACTTTTTCATTTCTAGTTATAGATGACGCTAAATAATTGGGCGGTTTCATCTGTTCCTTAAACGACTAACAGCTGATGTAAAAGATCTATCGATCCTCCATCACTTGTGCATAGCTGAAAGACAACTGCAATTGACAACATTAGCTGTTAAAGCGCACAAGGAGCAGACGAAAACACATTACTTTTTGGAGTCAGCTGAAATGTGTTCATCAGATGTAACTTATTCATGTTGAAGTAGCGGTGTGTATTGATTATCAATTTTTTCGAATTAGTGAAATATTTTCAGGTTTCCAACTACGGTACTTTCTTTGGTGTACTTTTTCAGTGAACTAAAAAAGTGTTGTTTTTTTTAAATATTTATGTGAAAAAAAGGCGTTTGCCCACAAATTATTTTTTCCAATATGGATTGAAATGACAAAAATTCAAAAACATCACTATGAAAGAAGTAGTATCGATTTAAAAAACATGAGGAATGTTATAAAAGACAAAAATTGATGAACATCTAAAAACTGAGAATATTGCCTAATATTATTTGAAACTGTAAAATTTTGAACCAAAACATTAATGATGGAACTTCAATGAGTGTGTTGGGTCAGTTTGATTTGTGACTCATCGATATGCCATGATAATTAACGGTGTCCAATTACACATATTGTCTAGCCATCAATAATCGTCTTACCATTAATCATCATCATCGGATCTCGAATGTTCCATTGACAAGTATCGATTTGGGCCGACGGGATTGGCTGAATGGCAGCAGTTACGAATTAACGTCACCGGCTAGAGTCTATCCAAGCAAAGAAGACATTTGGCAAGATGCGGAAATGACTGAAGATCAGTCAACATTGGTTCAACAATTTAAAATTTGATCTCAAATCCTAGTAAACATTTTGATCTGCAATTTGCGTCTGAATTTATAACTTTTGAACCAATATAGACTGAGCTGGAGTCAATTTTTTATCTTGCCAGAATGTCTTCTTTGCTTGGGAAGACTATACAAATTAACGTGACCGGCTACTTCAAACCATACAATCGAACCATATAGACGGCCTCTCCTCATCTAAATAGATAATTGTTAGTTATTAATTGAAAAGACAAGATAATATGGATAACTACCACAATATCATTGGACATTTTAATCAAAATTGGTGTAGAAGAAGTTTTGGGCTAACACCTGTTTTTTCTCTCCTTTACTGTATTACTCTGATGAAATAAATAAATAAATATCACCTTCACATCTACTCAAAAAATATGTGTTAGTAGTTGTCAGAGAACCAATCTCACAAAACCAATTTTTTGGGGAAGGAGGATTATTTGGAACCTTCCGGGAGGTTTGGGGTATGAAATAACTCCCAGTAGAAGAAGGGGGGTCCGAAAAACTCTTGGGAAAATATAACTGAAAACTCTTGTTTTTAGACAATCTAGAGACAAAACCTGGTCATTTATTGTGATTCAAATTTAGCCTATAGTTTCTGATTGGATCCATTTATTATAAAGCTTTTTTCTGTGTGGCCAGTGGCACTTACAATTTTAGTCACTCTCAATTTAGAAATAAATACACAACTTTTTTTTCTCAAATTCTCGTGAGGGGATCCACCCCTGAATCCACTACTGTAAGCTATTGATATTCTGAACAAAATACAAACTAAATCAGGAAAATTCAACTTCTAAATGACAATGTCAATATTCCAATTTCAAGTCATTCATTCACACACACAATTACTAAAAAAGACAAGTATAATGATATCAATATCCTCAACACGAACATCAACCCATAATATTATAGTCATGCTATTCCCTTTCAATCAGTCATTATTTTCACGGTGATTAAACCTGATTGCCGTCTGTGCAACTAAATGATTGCTGAAAGTGTTTTTCACAGGATAGTTTTCCGCTCTGCTTGCCAAGAAAACCCGTCAAGTTCAAATATTCAATTTTAGTGAAGTGCTTCTGTGGTTGAGTGGGGGGTGGGGGAAGGATCCGCAACACAAAATATGAATGTTAAAAGGTTTGCGGAGGGTTTTTTAGGTTGGGTGGGGGGGGGGGGTGGAAGTATTAGTGGGGGGAGGAGGGGGTAAGTGTCAGCCACCGTCTGATTAATGGCGTGCTGTCAAAGCGAATCACATTCTTTGCTATCGTGGATGATTGATTTTATAAAAATATACAAGCAACGATGAAAATCAATAATTCGGCTATTATTCTTTCCGGCGTAATTCCGGCGCATCTAAAAGGATCCAAGACGACAACGCTGCTCCTTGGGCGTGCTGCTAATGTCTTTTACTGGCAAGAAGGGGAGTCAAAGAGAGAGAGAGAGAGAGAAAGAGAGAGAAAGAGAGAGAGAGAAAGTGAGGGAGAGAGAAAGTGAGAGAGAAGAAGAGACTGGCAGAGAATGAGATATCTATGTAGAAGACTAGATAGAACTTTAAAGTTTGAGGGTGCGGTGGGTTTGTTCAAAAATGAAGATGTAAATGGAAATTGAAATGAAGATGTCACTAATATAAGTGATATTGTTCATGCTGTGGTAATCGAACACGATGGATTAGATGGGAGTGAGCACGATATTCATCTTTCAACCCACTATAAATGCAGCCCTATTGAGGAAGTGTGATCGAAAGATTAGAATTGTCTAAGAAAAGTCACAGGAACAAGTATGAGGGCAAAGAAGGAAGAGAGTGCAAGTAAGAGAATAAGAAAGAGACAGAGATATGAAGAGAGAGAGAGAGAGAGAGTGAGAAAGAGACAAATAGAAATTTCAAGTTCAACGAGAATGATGAAGATGATAAAGAAATGAATACGACTCAACACGAATCTTGAATACCCCTAAATAAACTTAGTATGATTAGAGCTTATACTGTATTGGAATAATTTCCAATACAAATTTTTGACATTTTAAGCTTTGATTCTGTGGAAAGGCAGGCGCTGCATAAGGTTTGAAAAAGGTCGTGCTCGACTTTTTTTCGGAAAAAAGGTTTTGTGTATTTTTGAGCCGGCTGGAAAGTATGCAGGCCAGATAATGTCCTGCTAGAACAACTTTTAATGCTGAAAAAGGCCTCCTATAGTCAACAGCATTTGCATACAAGCAAAATTTTAAATGCCTTATATTAGCTAAATTTCTTTCACCGGCATTTCTTCACGGATTTTCAATATTTGGTTTAAATCTCAAAATAAATGTCTTCATTCCACTCAATTCCATTTCTTATTGTTATATTCAATACAAATAAATTTGATAGTGGTAGAAAAGTAATTTGTCAGTTGCTTCTAATATTATCAAATCAATGGTCTCTTATCTTCAGTGACCATATCAGTACATGTCAGTACGTATCAAGGTACATAAACATATGTACATAATATATAAGGAATATAAACTCTTGATTTTTTTATTTGGATTATGAATACATAAAACGTTCTGAGAATCAGCTTAATATTTGTCAAAAATGTAAATGAGTATTCGTTGAAATATAATTAAGAGAATGTGTGAAATATCAATGAATGAGATTGACAATAAAAACTATAGAAAATCAAAAAATGAATAGATGACAACTTGCTGAAGTTAGAGATATGTTCCAACCTTGGATTATAACTGACGTAATTCAATTAGAATTAAATTATAAATTAGAATTAGAATTAGAATAGCTGATCCAATAAAGAATAATAAGCATTGTTTGATATGGATAACAATAATTGTTGAAAAAAACAATAAAATACCTTTAGTATACAAATCAGCGCTATTTCAATATTATTCCCAATATACCTCTTTGAGTGAACTGTAGAATCTATGCAGGAACTCTGAACGTATGTTGTAAGAATAATATACGACTAGAATCTAGAAAGTTCATTCTTGAAATGTCTTACTAGTTCGAGGGCAATAAATAACCATGCAAACTTCATGAAAGATCTATGACAATGGAATAAAACCGTATTCATATCACAGGCACCATGTTCTCCCCAAGAGGCATGTGTTGCAGAATTCAGAATATTTTGCCGAATATGCCGAATAGTTTGCAGCGAAAGATTTTGTTGGCATAATAACTTTTGCAGTTGCACTTTTGGCATGTCTACTTTGAAAGTGCTCCATAACACTTATTCTGAGAGCGCCCGCCCTCATAAAGCCGGCAGTAATATTTCTTGATAGTTGGCAAAATTGTTTTCCATACGGGGAAGATTTATGTTGAGCACTGGTCAAAACTCATGAATGTTGAACTTTCCGCGTCGGTAAATGCTGTAAATCGTTTCTTTGGAGTTCATCTTCAGTTTTATGATTTATGGCTGTCAAGATTTCGCTCGTTCGCCCTCTCAATTCTCAGTTTCGAACTCGGCTATAATAGTCAGTTCAAGCAAAGAAGACATTCCGGTAAGATGGGGAAATGACTGCAGCTCGGTCGATATTGATCCAAATATCATAAATTCAGTTTCAAATTGTAGAACAGAATGTGTTCTACAATTTGAAACCAAATTTATTATTTTTGAACAAATATTGACCGAACTGGAGTCATTTTCCCATCTTGCCGGAATGTCTTCTATGCTTGGACAGACTATAGATGGGGAAAAGTGTGATGAAGAGCTTGCCTGCCAGACGAGTGGCCATGTCAAAATAATAATCAATCCAAAATCAATCACTGTGTTCGAGAACGAATTTCGGAGTTTGAGTTCGAGTTCGTAGGCTATGTCTGTGAATAAAAGTGGGTACTTACAATATCAATTGATTTTAAGGGACATGTTTCAACTGTTATTCCTGTTTCTACTTATTCGTGGATCTTATTCATATCTATATCATCATCTACATCATCTTATTCATGGGGCCTATTATCTCAGGAAATTGTTGGTGAAACAATTTTTATTATTATAAAGCATAGATGGATTAATATTATTTTTGCTGTGAATAACTACTTCTTCATTTATTGATTTATTTGAAAATAATATGGAAACAACAGGAGACGCGCAATAGTATATTACATAATGAGTGTGGGAAAGGCATTTTACATACGAATTATTATGTTCTCCAAACGAGCTGTAGGCGAGTTTGGAAAATAATTATGAGTTTGTAAACTTTCCCACACGAATTATGTACATTTTTTGTCATATTAGACTGAGAAAGATCTATTAAAACCTCAAACAACTGAAAACATCAACTGAAGCCAACATAACCTCAACACAACACTACCACAAACGCACACAGTGAACTGTCATGGCGGCTCGTTTGACTTGTTCATTCATACGTCGGAGTTTGGAAAAAACAGCTGGGCTAGATTTTCAGTGCTGTAATTACTAGTGATGATCGTGCTCGTGATGCATCGTGCATCGTGATGATTACTAGTGCTCTAATAATCATCAAAATGATTATTTCCGCATTCAGAACAGCTGATCTTTGATTCTCCTGTAAACAGCAATTTTCCAAACGCAAATCTAGCTTGGAAAGTTGTGTATTACATACAAGTTTGGACAAATTGTTTACATACTTGTTTGGACAACATAATTATTTGTTTGTAAAAACGCCTTTTCCACACGCATTATGTAATATACTATTCCTCTACACAAATAACAGGAAAAAATATAATTATTTGCACTCTGCGATTCCAATTGAACTATAATAAAGTAACTCAGAATAGGAGAAAATAGAATAGGATAATTCACAATTTGCTAATGATAGATTAATCAAAGATTAAGCAAATGTAGAAAGCTTGAATCAGCTCAAATTGAAAAATATTTCAAAAAATTAACTACAAAGCGGTGATTGACAATCCATGGTCCTCCATGGAGGTTCTTGACCTGGACAATCCAGGTTCAGAACCTCCTTGATCATGATAGTACTTGTTTTCTGCTTACAGCTTACAGCTTACAGCCTATTTTCTCTGTAATGTCGATTGTCGTAATAAGCTTATCAAATATTACTTATCAAACGTATCAAGTATTACTTATTTATTATCAAATATCCTGAGACTATTCATTGTTGGTGGACCCAAGGGCAGTTCCACCTCATCGAAATAACTTTTTTCCCAGGGGGAGAAATATGATAAGAGATCGTTCATACTTGATCATATTCGCACTAATATAAACTTAAATATAATAATGAAATACCACTAATCTATTATTGGAATCCATTCATTTCTCATAATCTATAGGGATACAAGTTTCTTCGCGATAATTATTGATGGAAAAATATTGTAAAAAAGAAAAAGTTAAATCGAGATAATCATCCATGCTGAATTTTTCTAAAATAAAAATGCTTGTACTACATTCCATTTTCATATCTCTATGTGCTTTCAAGCATGAAAGCTTCAGGAGGTTCAGCGATAAATTTTCAGCTTTTTTGAATTCAGAATGAAGAATATGTATCTGATATTGATATAAAGAATCAAAATGCCTGAAAAGAGAAGCATTCAAATTTAATTTCATCGTCTTGTTCACCCAACAACTTAATATCGAATATCAGCACTTAACAATTACTAATTCAAGCAGGTTCTCTCACCTGTAACTAGTATAAACTCTGTGTAGTCAGAAATTCACTGGCGGCTCGTGCTCACGAAATAGGTGAAGTGCTGTACAGTAAAAGATACGGGCACTTCACCTGTTTTGTAGGCACAAGCCGCCAGTGGTCAGAATGCGTGTGAATTGTTCCAATTCAATTAACTCCTTCAAACTGGAACTTGCTATTAAACAGATAAACCATGCAGTAAAGTGGCTTGATCAAGATTTCAAGCGCTAAGGGTAATAAGATTTGATGTCTCACCTGGTTAAGAGCTAAGAGAGTAAGTTCATATCCTGATATAACTTTTGACTTGGAATAAAAAGTATTCCCTCTATCTTATACGTGTTAAGTATGATTTGGAGATTTCATGAAACGGGGTTTAAGTCTCACACCATTCTTTGCAACTATTGCTCTCTTGGATAACAATAACTAACTCTAGTTTAACATCTAAACTCCAGATTGAATACGTTCAACAACTTTGCGCGGTAGCCTGTCCAATCAAAGAAGACATTCTGCCGAATTGGGAAAATGACTCCAGCTCGGTCAATATTATTTCAAAAATCAAAAACTTAGTTTCAAAAAGTAGATTAGAATGTTTCCTACAATTAAAAATAATATTTAGAGATTTTGAATTAATATTGACCGAGCTGGAGTAATTTTCCCAACTTGCCCGAATGTCTTCTTTGTTTGGACAGACTATATCATTCACTCACAATTATTCTCGTAGCGTAGGCCTGTCTGCCTTTTACAGATGTTGGCAAGACTTCGTATAGTCCGGCCAAGCAAAGAAGAGCCTCTGGCAAGATGGGAAAATGACTCCAGCTCGGTTAATATCGGTTCAAAAATGATTGATTTGGTGTCAATCGCAGGAAACATTCTGATCTACAATTTGAGACCTAATCAATTATCTTTGAACCAATATTGACCGAGCTGTAGTCATTTTCTCATCTTGCCAGAGGCTCTTCTTTGCTTGGCCAGACTATATTACTCAAACACAGATACTCGCGTAAGCTAAGAAGATACGCCGTTACAATACAGTTTCATTGTAACGGCGTGTCTTCTCAGCTTGTGCGTACTATAGTCTCAACTCTTCAACTTCAGGAAAAGTTACATCCGCGTACGATAATTCTCGCTAATTACTACCTTACATGTGGGTGCAACTCATTATTGCAACCTCATGTGAGGTTGAGAGGTAGAAAGGAGTCCCCAGTCTTACCTCCGCCTAATAAAAAATTTGCTGAAAAATTTCAAAGTGAATCCATAATATTGAAATCCTATGGTTTATCTTATTCATTTCTGGAACTTAAAAGTGGACTTTTATCGAAATTCAAAATTATTTGTGATAAAATATTTTTGGAAGTGAGAAATTATTAAGTGGAAGTGGACATTCTGGATAGACATTATAACCTACATCTTAAACCTTCATCATCATCATTCATCATCACTCATTCATCCTTTGCTTAAAATACTTGGAAACCAAGTCGCAATTGTAAAGAAAGAATAAAGAAAATTATCATTTTATTCTCAGTAGTTGTGGAATTCAATATGGGTAGGTATATTTAACCGCCCATTTAATCAATAATCAATTCATTCGATGAATCCTTTCATTTATTTATTTAGCGTGTGGCTTTCAATAGTGGGGAGGCCCAAGGGTTGTTCCACTTCGCCAGATAACCTCATTTTTCTCAAACGGAGACATAAGTTATATAGTTATTTTCAAAAGTTCATTTGAAAAAATAATTTTTTAAATCCCCTTATAGGTTATTTCATGAATTATTTTTGTCTCAATGGTTAATAGTGCTGGGCTAGTAGTGCTAGAAACTGATTGAGTTTATACATTTTTATCTATATAGTTGGTCTATCATTGCCCTTAGTATTATGATTGTGAAAGTAGTCACAATATTTTCACTCCAAAATAGTTGATTTTTACAGGAAAATGTATCATTATAATGGGTAGAGGAGGAGTTTAGGGCATGAGCCTGTTGCACTCACCAAAATGTAATTATCTAATTTTAATAAAACATGATTGAATGATTATGTTTCAAGATATTCCCATTTTTTATATTTTTCATAATTTAAATTCCAATATCAAAGTAGATTCCTTGACTGTGGCTAACACCTTTCGATTCAAATCTTCACGAATCCTCGTTGCATATTAATTTCTAATGAGTGGTGAAGTGTAAGGGGGCGACAATTGTCAGTGGGTGCTTTAATCGCTCCCCGAGCGGGGGTGCGTTGATCAGGGGGTTGTCGGTAGTGGTGGAAGATTGATAGTTCCGACAACGACCGGTAGGGGCGCAATGTCGGATGCAGAGCGACCCGCTTGAAGAATGATGTCGTCTCGTATGATGACTCTTCTGCCGTAGTCTGTTCAAACAAGGAAGACATTCTGGAAAGATGGGGAAATATCTCCAGATCGTACAATATAGGTTCGAAACTTATAGATTTGGTTTCAAATTGTGGACCAGAATGTTACCTACAATTTGAGATCGAATATATTATTTTTGAACTAATATTGACAAAGCTGGAGTCATTTTCCCATCATGTCAGAATGTCTTCTCTGCTTGGACAGACTATATGAGGAGACCGATTGCATTGAAAAACAGACGACGAATCCCAACTATAGACTGTCCAAGCAAAGAAGGCATTCTGACAGGATGCATAAATGACTCCAGCTCGGTCAATATTGGTTCAAAAATTATAAATTTGGTCTCAAATTGTAGATAACAATGTTTTCTACAATTCTAGACCAAATTTATAATTTCTGAACGAATATTGACCGAGCTGGAGTCATTTATTCATCTTGCCAGAATGCCTTCTTCGCTTGAACAGACTAGAATATTATATATTGCACAACAGACAATGCTAACTCCCTCCCCCCAACTCAAGAAAGATGGATCACGCCCGTTAGCATAGCTAATCCACCCTCCTCGCATAAAAATTGAGACCGGTACCGAAATTTTTTATGACTAATTTATTTCGAGTGTTAATCCGAAGACCCTCCCGTACATAAATACTTGCAACGGTATGCAAATGTGATATTATATTTCAACCCGCTTTTTCCCCCACCCTTACGGAGTAGACCGCATTACTGACGAGGGGAGAAAATCACTCTCGGGAGGAAACTTGTCCCTGAGGGTAAATTTGTCCATCATTCAGCAATTGTCAGCAGTTAAGCGTTACCAGGTTGTAAATGATAAAAAGTTATCGGGTTTTGTTAAATTATTTTTGTTTTTAAAAAGTTATTGTATTCCTAGGACATGGCACGCCATAGTGGAGTAGGTCAATTTCCATTAAAAAAATCAACAAAACACGTAGTCACATCTAGTCACAGACATTACACGTTAGAAATTTATGCATTATAGCTATTTGTTTTTATTATTGTATTATATTTGATGTATTCTTTCTGGAAATGAAAATTTATTAATTTATCTTCATTCTAACTGAATAATGAACGACAGATAGTGTAATGTCATCAATCCGATTACTGCACAACTTAATATAAACGATCCAAAGATAGCATACCTATCGACATAGCGACAGCTCATGTTTCGAAGCTCTAGCTGCACGTCTCCGCAGCTTCGTAGATTATAAATAGTGAAATGATTATTCATAATAGGCAATAATTTATTGTGATGAGATAAGAGCTGTGTTAGCTCGAGACGTGCAGTTGAAGGCGCACAGCTAGAGCTCCAAGGAATGCTACTTGAGACTGTCAAATTAGGTTGATAATAGTGGATAATGGGAATTATAACGACTCTGTAATCACTATAATCAGTTCGAGACTTTATACTCAGTAGGCTAATCTATATCCACCAGAAACATCAAGGTCTTTGCGTCTCATCCAATTCTGTATTGTGGATTCAACAAATTTTTGTCATAAACACGGTATATAGAAGAAAAAGATGGTATTTTCCACAATCCACATACAGTGTGCATGATCATGAACATTTTTTCATAAAGAGATAAACTCAGTCTTCCTGTTTCAACAATATATATATTGTTAAAGAGTATTCTTATACTTTTTAAACCCTATAATTTCTTCTTATAAATGAATGCTCCGGCATAATATCATCATGACTTCTCTCAATTATTGAGTTTTAAAGATTGAACAGGAAACGTAGATAAACTGAATATTGCTATAAAACAGGACGAGGCGTGGGAATCAAGCGGTTCTAATCAAATCTAACAAACTTTCTGCACGAGCTTCTGTGTTATCTTGATCTTCGAGAAGGAATCTTTGTGAGTGGGAAAGAGGGTCATTGTTAGTGAGGACACAGAGTGAGTAAGAGCGAGAGAGAGTGGAAGAGAGAGACTGCGAAGTAGAGAGAAAGAGAGAGAGAAAGAAAGAGTGTGAGAGACAGAGAGAGAGTGGGAAAGAGAGTGAGTGAGAGAAAGAGGTGAAGTGTGCGAGGAGAAGGAAAATTGAGAGCTTATTAAATTGGGTCTAGAACAAAATCATATCGAGGGACAAAGTTTGTGAGATGAGATTTCGCCTAATTGTCTTACACTACTGTTGGTTGGCGGGTCCGGATTAATTGGAAAACGATGTTGAATCTCTTGTTCTTCTTAGCTCGGTTGTCTTTCAAAGATGGAAAAAGTGTAGGCGCAGTTGGGGGGCGGGGCTGCAAAGATGGGTAGGAGAATATTATTATTATCATCATCATCATCATCATCATCATCATCATAATCATCATCATCATCATCATCATCATCATCATCATCATCATCATCATCATCATCATCATCATCATACCGTTCGTTGGTTGAGTCTCTATGTGTTTTCGTTGGGGAAAGTGCCGTTGGCATATCGTTGGCTGACGGCCCAGCTAGACACATCCATCCAACTTCGACAGATGACGAGTTTCGCATGCTCCCTACCCCCCCTCAACACCCCCGACCCCCCTCCAAGTCCCCTGAACCACCCCCAGCCACTGGCAATGAAATTAAACGATAACAACCCCCCTCCCGGCCCGTATCTGTAAAGAACGACATTCTAGGACCAACAAACTGCCGTCAGACGACGTTGACTGTTTTTGTCGTTGAATCTAGTTTCTTGTACAACAATGTTATTATTTGTACACTTTCGTATAACAATGTTATTTGTACACTCCTCTAGAACAATGTTTTTGTACACTCTTATAGAACAGTGTTACTTGTCAACTCTTCTTTGCGCTCTATTGAAGCAGATTGAGCACTTGGAACAATATTGGGAGTAATCTTTATTCATTTGATTGTACAAGGGCTTCCTTTACCTTTTGGAGGATAACAGGAGAGCTTGAACCAACAAAAATTGATACATTCATTTACTCTTTCGAATTATTGGCCATCTCATTACACTCTTATAGAAAAAGATAATATACTGTATATAATCTTTCATATCAGAAACTCACACATTGAATAGTAATTATTAATTCAGTCAACAAATCATAGAAACGGAAATAAATTATTGAATCACAACTTAATACCTCTCAGGAAATGAATTTACTGGGTGTACTGAGTATTTATTTATTCAGAGTTACAAACACACAATCATAATAATTATATGATGGGGAAAGAGAAAACAGGCACATGCCCTTTACTATCTCGATCCCAATTTTGAAGAAAAATTCAGTTCAGAAAAGGTTATGTTCATTGAAATCTTCTTTGCACAGATATTTTTGATGCAAAAAAAACTATTAGAGAATTTTGAATTTAGAAGGTTGACACGAGATTGGTCTCTCGGTGAGGGTGATCTATCGGTGAACGTGATGTTAAGTCACGAACACTGTGGACTGCTCTCGGATGGGTGACCAGTATTTGACCAAGTACACATTGGCGAGATGGAATTACGCGTAAGAGTCTCTCTACCATTAAAAATATATATTTTAGAAAATGAATGATTGGTAATCTTAAGCCTTGTTCACATTGCTACAAAAGTCTTACGAGAATAATATATTCTTAGTACAGTGACTATACAGAGTGTTTCAGGAGGAATGTGCAATACTTCTCGGGCTGATTCCTTACACCAAGTAGACAAAAAAGTTTCATGGGACCAACCCACAAAAACGCTTGGTTAGCGAGATAACAATGGCAGAAAATTGAGATTTTTATATATATTGAGATATATAATATATAATACAATATATTCTATAAATATATTGAAGTATTTTATACTTTATTGGGTTAAACTCTTTTAAGAACAAAGAATTGTATAGAGCAACGCCCACATGATTCTTTATTCGCGTTGCTTCACAAAATCACGTGTTTCTATTGCATCCTGTGTCTGAAATGTGTTTGCGGCTTGTTCAAAATGTGAGCTTCCTTCTTGCAAACTTTTAGTAGCTCACCTTCATCAAAAAATAATAGAGACAGAAACTTGTTACCTATCTTTAAATCACAGCTCAATACTAATAACCCCCACAGTTTAAATTAATGGTCAATGCAATCTATGAATAAATTATTGGTCAATACACCGTTCTCGAAGGAAAGCGGCTAGCTGGGCAAATCATAATTGATATTCATATCGGTCGCTCTCACCGGCTCTAATAGCAGTGGAGGGCTTCTTGAACCAACATTTTATTCGGGAATGCGGAGAAGTGAATGGGGTTGGTGCCATAATTTAGGGCTTTTAGAGAGGATGGCCAGCAATGAAGTTAACGTTTATGTTGGAGACCGGCCGACTAAGGATGTGGCATCGAGTCGTCTGTGAGGTCCCAATGTCGTGCTTGTGTCGTCCCAATGTCGTCCAATATCGTCCAAGAAGTTGGTCCCCCACTATCTGGTCGGTCCAGTCGGCCTCCTCGGCTCATATCTTGTAGGGTGCCGCTCAAATCGAATGCCACCAGCCCGCTTTCTGTTGACACATTCGACCCTCGATAAACGACGACGAGTGTGCTTTGCATATCAAAACTCACTACTCCGCCCCCCCGAACTCACTTCGTCGTATGATGGGGGGAGGGGGCTTCTTCACCCTCAAACCGCAATTTATGGGCTTCTTCCTTATCGCCGCACCACTTGGTCAAGGGGAAGTCCATTCGGTTTTTTTTTAAATTAATGAGTTGGTGGAGGGAAATGTGTCAATTTTTGAATTGAGTTGAGAATTGTGTAATTTGTGGAGAAAAATTTTGTCTCAATATATGGGCTTAGTTCTCATTGATATACCATTCGGTCAAGGGGAGAGTACATTGCAGTATTGCAGTAGTAGTCGGTTTCTTTAATTGATAGAAATGGTGGGGAAAAATCACTGTCGGCTCGTGCCCACGAAGCAGGTGAAGTGCTGTACAGTAAAGAATACGATCACTTCACCTGCTTCGTGAGTATGAGCCACCAGTGGGAAAAATGTGCCAGTTTGGGAACAAAAAAGAGGATTGTGTGATTTGCGGAGAGAAATTCGTTAATTTTCGAATTGGTGACGGAAAAATGTGTCAATTCTAGAAAAGTGTTGAGAATTATTGTGTAATTTATGAATAAATACTTTGTCAATGTTAGAATAAAGTCGAGAGCTGTGAATTATTGTGGAATGAAGGGAATCGTATAGTAATAGTATCCCTGCGAATAATAGTATGATGTAGAATATTTGTATTGGAAATTCACAAATAATTAATTTTTTCATTTTGTTTATACTGTACTGAATCAATTATCGAGTGATTGTGGACTTATGGACCTAATTTATTATTTCGGATCAAATCTGATACTGACTGGACTAATTTGATAGAGACAGTACATGACATATAGATTACTGTATTCTCATAGATTACTGTATTCATATAGATTACTCACAATAGCTATAAGCAGAGACTAGTAAAATTAACTACTTAATTACTATGAATATTGCATTCGAAATTGATATTCGTTTTTTTTAAACAAATCTCAATATTAGTTTGTGTTAAACTATCATTTCGCGTTTGCTTGCGAATAGTGTCATTGTGAGTAATAGTTTTCCATATAAACTGATAATTTTTGAAAAGTTTGAGTGCAATGTCGTGTGTAATAATAGTTGAAAAGTAAAATATTACATAGCAGTTTGGCATGGAAATTAAAATATTGAGATAAATTAAGGTAATTATTAATACGGAATTGAAATTGAAACTTTATTCTCCAAAAAAAATCAACATACAATCATAGTTATATGACAATAATAAATATAAAAAAAAAACAATATATATTGGAGGCTCCTCTTATGGGCACATGCCTGTGAGAGAGGAGCGAGTTGTATAAGCATCATGTAAGTTGTCTTATTATAATGTCAATATGAAACATATTACAAAGTAGTTTAATAAAAAATTTATTTTTAAGAGAGAAAATATTAGAAATAGAACAAAAAAATAATCAGGAGAGAGCATTTCAAAAATATAAAATATCAGAATTTCCGATAAGAGAAAGGAAAGAGAAGCACAGCGAGATTGAAACTTTGCAACTAAAAAGAGAAGCCAATTTAGATCTATTCGTACCCACTAACAACAAACTCACACATCTATTAATTAAATTGATTAATTTATTGAAAAAATTGCACAATATGTGTTTTGTCATCGGATAGAGTAAGGGATAGACTCATAATTATATAAGTGGAATAAATGCATGAATAAAACCTCTCAAGAACTGAATATAGGAGCACTCTTATGATTTTGAACAGAGTTTGATAAAATTGTTGTAGCCAGAACAGAGCCACCGAGCAGAATTGAAACCGTTGAAGTTAGATTGCAATCAATGAGCTGTATGATGAGGAGGCGTCCGTTCCATTTCGGCGTGGTGCTCATTCACTCGCAAATCATTGCAGATTATTATCATTTCGATTTGTTATATCATCATCACTCTGAGCCGAGAAACTCCGAACGGCAAAGTTAAAGTTCGCTGTTAAACTGTAGAATTTGCATTGCTGGCTACGCTTTGTTGGGGGATACACTCCAGCACTGTATTTTGTTTGAGAAGGTTTTGATTACTTGGTGCCGTAGACGAGGAGGACTTGGAATAAATGAGAACTATTTGCGCCCGAGACAAGCTTCATTGAGCGTGATGTGCAGAACATATTTGAGCGGCGGCAATTTCCCTTTTTCCATTTTATTTCAAATTAATTAGCACGCGCGCGCGCCGGAGCGCGCATCTTTCGACTCCTCTCTTCTCGACCAACTTCTCTAATTAAGTCCTTTCTAAGAAATGGCAGTCATTTGAAAAGCAACAAACGAACATCGCTCTCACTCCAATTTCCTATCTCCCTTGTCGCCAACCAGAATACAGAAGTCTATCCAAGCAGAGAAGACATTCTGGAAAGATGGAAAAATACCTCCAGCTCGGTCAATACTGATTCAAAGTTAACAAATTTTGTTTCAAATCTTAGATCACAATATCTTCCACAATCTGTTACCAAATTCATATTTTTTGCATCAATATTGACCGAGCTGTAGTCATTTTCCCATCTTGCCAAAATGTCTTCTTCGCTTGAACAGACTATACTTATTATTTTTCCAGCACCGAAATTTTTTCTCCAAGCTCTGAAAATTTCTGCAGTCCGCTTCAATTAGACGATACGCTTTTTTTATTCTGCGAAAACTGTCACGCACCATTTCCGTCATTATGTTTTAATAAAACATGAAATCTTTTTTACGGTACGACGTCACTGTCAAGCGTGATAACACGATGGGAGCAAGTGGAGCTTGTATAAGAGGGGAAAGAACCGATCCCTGTTTCATAGGGAGTAATAATTATTGTACCTTCAGTTTGGGACTTTATTCCACTTACTGCAATTGTATGATATAGTTCAAGATATTGAACATTTCTTTAGATTGTTTTAGAATGAATCGAATCACATGTATAATGATATATTTATATGCACATTTCATACTTAAATCGTGCAGTTGGTAAATACCTTATATTGAAACTAGTCGGCAGGCATTATGTATCGTACTTTGATAGATACTGTGGATACTTTATATTGAAACTAGCTGTCAGTTTCAATTTGATAAAATTCAATGGTATAAATTTAATTTTACATTAATATAATTGAATAAAGTTATTCGAATGACGAAACTTTAACTCATTGATGATAGATTTCGTGATATTGAAGTGCCTCAAACAATTTGAAAATAACCGTCTCCAATTCGCTCTTCTTTCCACAGCTCCTACTAATTAACCACTTTTTTCTGATTCAAATGGGACTCCACCAATAATTATTATTATATCTTAAAACAGATTTCCATATTCACAAGTGAAATTCACTACGCTTCCACTATTATTCTATAAACGCTTTATTCTATTAACGGTGTGTAGTACTGGCGGCTCGTGCTCACGGAACAGGTGGAGTGCTGTATAGTATAGTGGTGCCGCGAATAGAAGAGCCTTTGGCAAGATGGCGGAGGGAAGTGAGAGTGTAACTACGCATGCGCAGAACTATAATTTCTGAGGAATAATCACTTCAGCCAACCTAACGCTTTTACACTAAATTATAGTTCCAAGAGGCTGAATCAACAAAGCACACATTGCAACTGCCAATATGATTTTGTAGTCTTCGCCATGACCTACCGTACATAATCTACAGAACAGGGCAGTGTCTCATAAATCAGCTGACTACAAAAACATTCCCTCGAGACATTTTTTATAATTATTTACTGAGCTTTACGGTAACCTCAAATAGGTGATTGTTAGCAGTTTGTTGGAATATTGAATGATTTAAAAACAAGCATAATATGAATAAATGTATGAATGAATATTAGTACCTAGCCTATTATGGTCTACTGCAAATGGTAATTATATTTTTATTCAATTTCAATCCTTTCCCAGTTTGTTTTCATAACAATCTATTGGCCATGAGCGGTGTTTAGCCACAAAAACTAAACATGAATGTTTACAAATCAGAGTATAATTTTCACCACCAGAGAGCACAGACCCCGCTCAGAAGTACCATACTGTAATAATATTATAAAAAATATTGTGTTGCAGGGAAATCACATAATCATATTGATTCCACAAATAGAAATATATTTAATTCAAGAATATATTATATATTTTATTAAATATATTTAATAATATTTTAATTGTGAGATGGTGAGAGTAGAACAATTTTCATTTGGACTGCTGGCAGCAGTGAATGGCATCCATGTTGCCAAAGGCTCTTCTGTTCGCGGCTCCACTATACAAGATACTGGCACTTCACCTGTTTCGTAGGCCCGAGCCGCCAGTGGTGTGTAGGTCGTTGATTGTATGGATTAACAAAGAGGATTCTAGGATCTAGAGAGTTCTATTATTCTATGCTGATTTTACACAAGGATTTTGACCATTGAAATGAGAGGCTTCTAAATTTTCCATTGGACAATAAGCGTCCCATTTCCTGGAATCATATTATTCAGTGGAATAATCCGTGGGTAGCAAGCCTTATTGCATTTCAAAGGCTCTTTTTCACCATTAAACTGTGATAGCTCCTATTGTGGTAATAATTCAATTGTTTTAATTCTCATGAATGGAGAATGTCATTAGTGTGATTATTTGAAATTCTGATGATCAAGTCATTGAACTCCATTATTTTTATTGAGGATTATTTATCTAAAATTGAAGATTGAATGAATCTAATCCTATGAGTGTCACTAACGGCTCATGCCCAGAAAACAGGTGAAGTGCTGTACAGTATAAGATACGGACACTTCACCTGTTTCGTGGGTACGAACCGCCAGTGATGAGTGTAACGCACTGACGGCTCGTGCCCACGAAACAGGTGAAGTGCTGTACAGTATAAGATACGGACACTTCACCTGTTTCGTGGGTACGAGCCGCCAGTGATGGGTGTAACGAGAAAGTGAACCAAGCTTCTGAAATAAAATATATGAGGTAATTTTTCAATCACTGAATCGGGAAGTATTCAATTGAAAATTGAGATGGCGGTTTGGATAACTACACCCTTATCAATTTCTGGTAAACTCTTCAGCAAACATTTAACAACCGAAACAGGTATCTCGATTTATTTTTCAAATGAATCATCGATTTGTTAACATTTCGTCTTTTCATTTAATATGGATAACTATTACAATATCACCTCCACAACCACTAAAAAAATTATATTACTCAAAATAAGTATATAATACGATTTTCAATGGTAATCAGTAGATTGATACCCAATAGGAAGAGACCAGAAAATTGAAAGCAAACAATAACTGAACAAGTATTTAAAAATTCGACTACTCCCTATTTTCATCTGAATAGCAGAAAATAGTTAGATTAGTCTATACATGAATGGAAATAAAATAACCCAGATCTAAAATTTTAAGCCATTATTTGGTTTATAAGAGCATTTTTGTTTGATATGGCAAACTTCCTGTACACCCTTGAACAATTATGATCATTCAATTTTTGATAGGTATAAATTTTCCACTAACTGCCGCTGAACCATGCTCAAGCGTTGTGAATGTCAATGTTGTTATAGGCCTATGTTTGGACTTCAGAGCATGCAAACGTAGAACTACGTTTGGTAGTATACGTAGTACGTAGAACGTGGAACAAGTCTGGGTTGTGGTTAAGAGGTAAACAGTTATGTATGAATCAGGATGGAGAAGGTTTTTTGTAAACGAGAATTCTAGTGTAAGCTCCATGGTGTGTTTTCAAAGATGTGGAATAATCTATTCTGACCAAAAGTGATGTTTATAATATTGGTTTCATTAATAATAATTGAACCGGCCAGGTTGGCGCAGTGGTCTGAGAGTTATAAACTTCTGTGCATTAGCACCACCTGGTTGTGGGTTCGATTCCAAGTAGGTATGAGTATTTTTCACCTCATCAATCACCATCTCACTCATTATCTCTGAACCTTTGAACAAAAAAGTGCTTATGTGAGCATTCCGGGACCTTATGTAATAATAATAATAATAATAAATTAATGTATTTCTTCACAGAATAAATACTTGTAAGCTTGTATCCGAATTGAAAAAGAATAGAATAAAATCATGAAATAGCCTATGCATGAATTTGAATAAAATAGCCCAGTTCTAGAATTTAAAGCCATTATTTGATTCATAGGAGCATTGTGGTTTGGCATCATCCACTATGCACTTGATTACAACTTAGATTCATCTTGATTCATCTTGCATTCAACAGGATAAAGAGCTCAATATTCTTCATCAGTTTTTTTTTCTTCGCAGCTTTGTCAGCACCCTGCATTTAGCTTCTATGTAATTATGTTAAGTAAACCACTTCTCATAAACAAATTCCTTTATCAATTTTAGTTTCCACTATAAGATTTTCAAGCAATACTGTATCAAGAATAGGCTACAACAGATATTTTTGATATTTTCTTTTTTTTAGATTTAGATATTCTTACTCTATGATTACATAGTCACATAGGCTACACCTCTCAGGGCTACTGTATTCGTTTTAAAACTTTAAAAGATAAAAATCAAGTAACCTTTTTAAAATATTTTTATTTCACACAACATGCTTCTGCGATATAGCCATTTCCAAGTAATACCACACTTGAAAATGGCTATATCGCAGAAACATGTTGTGTGAAATAAGAATATTTTAAAAAGGGTAGCCTACTTGATTGTTATTATTTTTTTAGAGTTACATACACCTGTCTAATCGAGTTGATCAAACAAACATTCTAAGTGTTTGGCTTGAAAATGAATAATTATTAAATTATTACTTGTAGCCTACTAAATCGCTTGAAGAGATGAGTTATGAATGGATATTATTATTTTAAGAAATCATTTAGAAATCAAAATCCTCCAGCCGAACAGCTAATCAATAATGCTGATTTTTGCAAGACAACTTTGCGAGGGAGTTGTGATGTTGGGTGGGGGGTGTGTTAGGGTGTTATTGTGCTCACTGTAGCAGCTAAAAGCTTGAACGTGATAGGCCGTTGGTGGTTTTTTCGCGGTAATGAAGACAAATGGTGTAAGAAGGAAGACCTTGATTTACTGCCACAGTCGCGAGGCATCATTCACTTCACACCCTCTATCTATGCCGACTCAACTCTAACCAACATTCACTTTCTTAAAATATCTCTTATTTGTCCAATCTTTCTTTCACTCATTTCTTTAGGTCATTCAACCACCAGATCTTTCCGTACTATTTTTTTATCAACTTTGGAATAAAGAATGAATTTCTTTAGCTCATTTCTCTAGGTCATTCAACCACCAGATTTTTCTGTACTATTTTTTTATCAACTTGTAAATAAAGAATAAATGTTTCCTTGATCTCAGGGCTACTTTCATCACTGTTTTTTATTTAAAATAAATATCAAGTACCCATTTTGAATCATTTTTTCAATGCATGACATGTTTGAACTAATAATAGTCATTTTCGAATGCCATTAAAGCCATTAAGGGCATTTGGAAATGACTATTATCAGTTGAAACATGTCATGCAAAGAAAACAGAAATTCAAAAAGGGTACTTGATATTTATTTTGAATAAAGAATGAATTCATGTGAAATAATAAGCCAGACCTCCAGACAAAAATCGAGTAGAATTTTTCAAGACTTCCATCCATTGGACAGTTCTCTCAAATCACTAAAAGCAAAATAAAATTACCTACCTTATTATCATGGAATAATTATTATCAGCTTTAGTTTTGAATAAATTCACTGAAAAGCATAGAGGTGGTGAAGGAGGAGGAGGATGAGGAGGAGGACCAGGGAAAAATGAGGGGATGAAGGTAGAAGAGAGAAAGGAGAAAGAAAAGGAGGAAGCGAAAGTAGAAGAAATATAAGGGAAAGAGGATAATAAATAGTAGGTGATGTAGGATGAGAATGAGAATGAGGTGAAGGAGGGGGAAAGGAAGTAACCTAGAAGGAGGAATAGAAGGAAAATGAGATTTTCGAAGAAAAGAAGAAGATGAAGGACGTACAAAATCACTAAATTTCACAAATCACTAAAATCGAATTGCATTTTTGAAATCAAAAATTTGTAATTTTTCACGATATGGAAATAAAAATTCATTGTTCATTCTTCGCAATTCAAGTATTCTGTATTAGAATAAATAAATAGATTGACCATTTGAAGAACATAACCACTTAGGCTCTTATTAATACAATAGAACCACTTATAAGCTCAAATTCTCATAAACTTCACTAGAATGAAAAAGGTGGAAGAAGAGGATGGATGAGGATAAGTAGTGAAAGGTGGGAAGAGGAAGATGGGGAAAATGCGAGAGAAGAATTGGGTAATGTAGGAGTAGAATAAGGTGGAGAACTGGGAGAAGAAGTAGCTTAGAAGGAAGAATAGGAGAGAGAGCAGGATATGTACGTGATAAAGAAGGAGGAGGAGAAGGAGGAGGAGAAGGAGAAGGAGAAGGAGGAGAAGAAGGAGGAGGAGAAGGAGGAGGAGAAGAAGGAGGAGGAGAAGGAGGAGGAGGAGAAGGAGGAGGAGAAGGAGGAGGAGAAGGAGGAGGAGAAGGAGGAGGAGAAGGAGGAGGAGAAGGAGGAGGAGAAGGAGGAGGAGAAGGAGGAGGAGAAGGAGGAGGAGAAGGAGGAGGAGAAGGAGGAGGAGAAGGAGGAGGAGGGAGGAGAGAAGGAGGAGGAGAAGGAGGAGAAGAAGGAGGAGGAGGAGGAGGAGGAGGAGAAGGAGGAGGAGGAAGGAAGAAGAAGAAGAAGAAGAAGAAGAAGAAGAAGAAGAAGAAGAAGAAGAAGAAGAAGAAGAAGAAGAAGAAGAAGAAGAAGAAGAAGAAGAAGAAGAAGAAGAAGAAGAAGAAGAAGAAGAAGAAGAAGAAGGAGAAGAAGAAGAAGAAGAAGAAGAAGAAGAAGAAGAAGAGGAGGAAGAGAAGAAGTAAGGTAGTGGAGATGTAAGAGATAGAGGGATGATGAGGTTGGAGCTTATTTATTCCTGGGGGTTCTTGGCAGAAGGCAATTAGTGTAACGGGCCATTCCCCCCTTTCACCCCCTTCACCACATCATCAAACCTCCTACCCCTCAATCCTCCAAGGCACTACTTCAACCAATACACTGCTCCTTGGTTTGGCGTACTACCTACTAACCTAGCCAAAGTCAGTTTCATAAGGCATAGAAAGAACCCGTCGAATCGATTATAAGTAATGGAGAATTCGCTCCTATTCTGTATCGCTGATTTGGCTTTATTCCACTCCACTACCTTCTCAGGTTTGAATCTGGTGTGCAGGAGTTCTCCCCAATCCAACACTCATTCATATAATGAACATTTTGAATCAGTTTTGAATAAGAATATAACATACTATTTGTAGTTTTTGAGTGATTTTAAAGGTGATGTTATGGTGGTTATCCATATTAAATAGAAGGACAAGATGTTATCAAACCACTGATCCATTGAAGAAATCAATTGAGATACCGGTTTCGGTTGTTACACCATTATCATGATTGCAACAGAGTTTACCAGAGATCTTCAGAGTTCTTTACCAGAGATCTCACCAAAGTGCTCCATAGTGTAATAACTCAATTTCGTTTTTTTTAATGAATCAGTCGTTTCGCTACATCTTGTTGTTGCATTTAGTACCATTCTTTTTGATTCAGTGATTGGAAAATTACCTCATATTAATCAAAATATTTCGATTTTTTGATAAATCATTGGTTTGTATTTTCATTCATATCAATCAATCAATTTTATTCATTATCATTTTGTATTTTAATTTAATATTCGACAGTGTTTTCATTTCTGAGAAGATAATTTTACAAAAACGTTCATCTGATGAAATTGATATAACTAGTAGGATTTTAAAATTCAGTATCGTTGCTTACGCAGTACTGATAATCCAATCAATTTATCCCACGACTGTACTCCATCAATTTGATGTAACTTTATGACTTGGCGTGACACGTATAAAATATGAAATACAATGTATCCAAAATCAGAGCTAACATTGGAACTCACCGAAAGAAGAGGGAAATAGAGTAAATAGATTTACTCTTCCATTCTAAATATGGAAGAATGATTGAAGAAATACACAACTAGGAACTAAGTTTGTGGAACCACTTAACGTTTCAGCATCAGTTACAACAAACGAACTCTCTATCACAAATATTCACAAAAGTGTGATTGCAACAACTCATTTTAAAGCAATAAATATGGATAAGTAGCTTCAATATCACACTCATTCCTTGAAAACCTAATCTCTTCTACTATTTTTGCAATTAATTGTTACGAATTCTCCATGTTTTCAATACAACACAATTAGACACTCTTTATCCAACATGTCTTACATAGGATATTTCCATTTTTCGGTTGTTATAATTCATAAATCCATATCAGAAAATGCTCTAGCCAAGAAGGCTTCTAGAAGTATGAAGAAGGTTTTGATCTATACTGAGATATGACTGGTTTTGATTTATATTTTCATGACTTATGGTTCTGTGAAATATAAATCAATTTGTGGATTTTGTTATCCTTATACTGCACACTATTTCTCATCTGCGAAATATTTCATCTAGCTGATAACAATGGAGTCGAATATTGTTTGTTATATAGCACCGATTGCAATTAAGATAGCAAGCAGTTCTTGGTGATTCATTTCTTCGAGCTCAATGAACACAGGACATAAGCTCTGATAAAACTTATCGCTTCTGCTTTATTGGACATTGTCTTTGGAGACAAAACACATCATCAAGACACACAATGTGAGTTAGTTTCTCTCTAATACACATGTATCGCTTATCATGTATAATGTATCATGTATCATGTATCATGTATCAAGTATCATGTATCAAGTATCATGTATCATGTATCAAGTATCATGTATCATGTATCATGTATCATGTATCATGTATCATGTATCATGTATCATGTATCATGTATCATGTATCATTAATACATGTATCGCATATCATGTATCATGTATCAATCATAATAATCCAAGCATGTATCAATCATTTGTATCAATCATGTAAGATGTACAGCATTATTATGCATTATTGCTCTTGAGTTTTGTTTGTGTTTCTTGCATCAACATCACACATAGTACGAGCATTGACTTTGGATATAAGTTCTTATATCCATAGACAATGGTACGAGCAAGCGGAGAAGACATGCTGTTACAATATAAAATATATTGTAATGGGGTGTCTTCTGAGCTTGAGCGAAATGTATCAGTATGGAAACAATTATTATTATACTTAAAGAAAGTCCTATGCTCTGGTAGTCTTTGGAACATCGTATATCAACGTCACCAGTCTCTCAGACGGCAGGATATCTTTCTCATTCCATGCTAGGAAACAAACTGTGACTGTCACGAGGATATCCGTGTTGTATACTTAATCGTCGTACATCAACACAAGAAATAGAAAATAACATAGTTTCTTCTTTTTCAACAAACGATTTGCCGGCCTGGTTGGTCGAGTGGACTGGGGCGTTATAACCTTCAGTCCACTAGCCCTACCCGGTTGTGGGTTTGAATCCCAGCAGAGGCATGGTCATTTAATCATCTCATAATCACCCTCGCACACTCCATTACCTACGCAGAAGAAGAATCAAATACTTATGTGGGCATCATCCGCCATGAAAAAAATCCCATTCTATTCTTCGGTCGTTAACAGCTGATTGGTCAATAGCCGATTTACAGCTGATTTGGACTGCCGGTTTGCCCATCCACTCACAGTTTCTGACTCTCACAATCCAAATTATCAGTGGATGTAGGCCCTGATATTAAATCAAGTTTTTCAGCTCCCTTGTGTAGTATTGAATTCAAAATTCTATGATCTTTGATGATGATATCGTGATAATTGACTCGTATTAGAAGAAACATTTTGAGTATTGCAATCTATTGTCTTGTCTTTGTACTTAGTAGACTTGGTAATTAGTACTTAGAAGTACTTAGTACTTGTCTTATATATCTCGTAGTAGAAATAACTGAACTTATCTTTTTGTAGATGTCGAGTTTAATTGAACTATGATGAACTAAATACAATCTGAAGTCCCAAATATTCAGGTCCAACTAAAATATACAAGTTTAAATCAAGCTTAGATGAACAATGGTCCAATGCATTTTTATTAAATTTAGCGTATAGAACCAAGGGTTGTTCCACTTCGCCATAAGACCTAATTCTTCCACTAAATGGGAAAATGGAATACCATTTAGGTTATGACACTATTTAAAACAGTAATAAAAAAAATTATTTCCAAAAATAATCAACTATTGAAACCGTAACACTTCAAATCACTCAACCATTTTCAAAAATATTGAATTTTGACTTGAAATTTGGAACACGAAATTTAATTTGTTTTAATTAATACTCTACTCCACAGTAGTAAGGATTATTGGTGGCTCGTGACCACGAAACAAATGAAGTGCCAGTATATTTTACTGTATAGCACTTCACCTGTTTTGTGGGCACGAGCCGCCAGTGTGTTAAGTAGAGTAGAGAGAAAGATTGAGAAATGATTGAATTCACGTTATCTAAATTCGAAGTCAGAATTTGATATTTTTGATACCACATTTTAAGATTATAGAGACCTATAAATGAACCTATTCTTCAGTGAACCTTTGCAGTAGTAAGGTTACAACACTTCAAGCCTGTTCAGTTTAGATGCGATCTTTTCTCCAGTAATCCATTCCACCTGCAATATTGAATAGATAATGGCCGAACAGACGATCCATCTTCGTCGGAACATTGTGGTCGGGTCTCGAACATCGAGCTCATCTTGAGCAAACCGCTCCCGGAAGTCGATAATTACCGCTGACTTGCGGTTCGAGATAGGCTGCCTCTGCCTTCGAGAATGTTTCGTGAACACTCTTCGCAACGAGATTCATTCATCAATTCCTCCGATGTAATCCAGAGCCTACAACCTCTGTCAAGTTGAATTACAACGGTACAATGGTGTCTACCTAATCTGTATTCAGTTACTAATACAGTATTGAGTATAGCCTGTCGAAGCAAAGAAGACATTCTGGCAAGATGGGGAGATTACTCTATCTCGGTCAATATTGATTCAATCATTATAAATTTGCTCTCAAATTGTAGATCAGAATGTTTCCTACAATTTGAGACTGAATTGATGATTTTTGAACAAATATTGATCGAGCTGGAGTAATTTTCCCATCTTACCAGAATGTCTTCTTTGCTTGGACAGTCTAATACGGTATTGAGTACATTGGTAAGCCGCCGATAGCCTACTGGCTTTCTACCTGCACAATAGATAGGCCTACATCTATATGAACCAATACCCATTCCACGGATTACAAGCTGGATCACAATTATAATCTGTATGCACACTATTTTGATGTAATAATGATAGCTAGTAGAGTATTTCGCACTGGCGGCTCGTGCCAAAGAAACAGTTAAAGTGCTGTACTGTGTACAGCACTTCACCTGTTTCGTGGGCACAAACCGCCAGTGATATTTTGATGTTATAATGATAGTGAACACGGATAATTAGTTATTCATTATTTATCACATTCATGCACACAAACTAACAACTTTCCATTGAGATTTACAGATTCATGCCGAACCGTCAACCAAGACAATCACATTTTGTGATTTATTTCAAACATGAAATAAGTTCTCCTTCTCATTTTCAATCGTTTTTCGAATAATTTTGGATTTTTTGTATTAATTAGAAGGGGAACAGTGTTCGGAAAAATTTTCTTCTACCCTCCAGTGTAAATTATAACTAAATGAATAGATAAACAATATGATTATTAATATAATTTCGCTCAATGATAGACTTATAACTAAGATTATGAAAGCTTACAACAGCCCTGGCCGTTAGTGATTGTTTGTGTTTACTTCGTTCAATTCTTCATATTATTCATGTCCACAATTCAACCATGTTGTTTTCCATGGTATCCTGATGCTCTAATCCTTATCACTGACGGCTCGTGCCCACGAAACAGGTGAAGTGCTCGTATCTTTTACTATACATTACTTCACCTGTTTCGTGGGCACGAGCCGCCAGTGATCCTTATTGATTAGTGGATGAAATTTATCACTTCAACCCTTTGGGTTGAAGCTATATATAGGGCTAAATTAATAAATAGCTTAAACAACTTAATTCGATTACATTACATCATTCATTTATCCATTCATACATTTCTTGTTCAATCAATTTATCTTATTTGTTATTTCAATTGAAATATTGTTTGATTAATCAATTCATTCATTCATTCATCCATTTTAGAAAATACAATAAACTTATTGGATAAAATCAAAGACAATGAGTACAAATCGTATTTTTCCAAATTTAAATATTTAAAGTAGAGATAATCTTTACTTTATATCCAGATTCACTATCTAAATCAAATATGTTCACAAAAATATTGTAATTAAAATATGAATTAATATGAAAATGAAGCCAGGAGTAGCCTATTGAGCAGTGTCAAAATGGTGGAACAGCATATCGAGCACGCCTTCAAAACAAGCAGCACTCTGATTGGCCAATGGGTTGTGAGTTGAGCAGCCAATCAGAAGGCAGTAGATGACGTCACAGCTGTGAGTTGTGTTTCAACCAATGAAACGACTTCTTGAAACTGGAGGCGTGGTGTACTTTATCAGTATTGTGAGGGAAAACTTTGTGATAGTGTTAATAACATTCTTCTGCAAGAATGGACTTTTAAATGTCTAAACTCCGCCTTTCTATGTGGGTACAACAAAAAAATGTATATTATGCTTATATAATTTATATTTGAGCTTTTTAATTCCCATGTCTGTGTAATATGAAAAGTTTTCATAGTCTATAGCTACCTAGTTAATTCATGCGAACTGTGTCTAAATTAATCTACTTTTTATTCTTATCGCATAGGATTCAAGCCGAATATATTATACCACTGGCGGCTCATGCCCACGAAAAAGCTTCATAGCTGAAGATACGAGCACTTCACCTGTTTCATGGGTACGAGCCGCTAATGTATTATACATTCAAAATCTACATGAAGAGAGGAGTAGTTTCAGTGGACTAATACATGTTCTGTTTCAGATGAAATAATGAGTACCGTGGAAGTTGTAGGGAAAAAATTCGTAGGATCACAATTTTTCTCCTCCAATTAAAACATCATCCCCCTGTCTATATGAGTATTGGATACGTTGTACAGAGACAAAGAAGAGGAGAAATCGACATAATATCCATAGTCATATGTAGACAAATATAAAGCCATCGAAATATTAGATAGAGAATATGTGATTTTATTAATTTCTTTCATGAACCACGTTTTTATACTTTTCACTCTTCAATATTGTGCTCATCTGTCTATAAATGAACGAAGTTTTGTTTTCCACTTTGTCTCATGTATGTACGAGGGGCATTCGAGTTGAAGTGTGATCGAAACCAGGATAGTCTGTCCAAGCAAAGAAGACATTCCAGCAATATTGGAAAATTACTCCAGCTCGGTCAATATCAGCTCAAAAATTATAAATTTGGTCACAAATTGTAGGAAACATTCTGATCTACAATTTTAGATCACTTTATATAATTTTTGAAACAGAATTGAGAGGGCTGGAGTCATTTTCCTTTCTTGCCAGAATGTTTTCTTTGGTTGGACATACTATACGAGGGGCGTTCAAGTAGAATATACAGGCTACCCTGGCACAACCCATTCACACAAGGGTTTTTCCATGTCGGTGCATTGAAAAATACGAAGGGTTATGGTGCAATCGGCGAGACATAAAAGTCGTCGGTGAAACTAACGAGTGTGCTGCTTTTGTCTCATGTACATTCCACGTTTTGCAACTGAATTTCCAGTAAAACGTAGCATAGGGACTGGACCGTGCACAGTGGAGCGTAACTATAGTCGTTCAAGCAAAGAAGACATTCTGGTAAGATAAGAAAATGACTCCAGCTCGGTAAATTTTGGTTCAAAAATTATAAATTTGGTCTTAAATTGTAGGAAACATTTTCATATACAATTTGAGACGAAATTTGTTATTTTTGAACAAATATTGACCGAGCTGGAGTAATTTTCCCATCTTGTCGGAATGTCTTCTTCGCTTGGACAGACTCTACATCCCCGGAAATTCATAATATCACTCGTACTCTTCCGATACAGCTAACTCAGCCTGAAACCTTACCTTGCGTTGTATCCTGTACGCCACAACTGAGCACTCTCTTCTCCTACACTTCGGGATGACGCCAGCAACATTCTGCCTTTCATGCATGATCGCCTCGCCTCGCCTCGCCTCGCCTCGCTCTGCCACAGTTCGGCTCTGCCACAGCTGTGGCAAGTTGTGCCTCACGCTGAGGCGAACTCACCTCACCTCACCTCACGTCGATTCAATTAGCTCTCATAAATCATCCGAAAACTTCTCGTCGCGAGTTAGGCCTCGATTGGCGCGAAATTCACAATTTGGATTCGAACTTTGTATTGCTGTAGAGTGATACGAGTATGTGTGATTCGATTTTGGATAATAAAGAGGACACTAACGAAAGTAGTGGTTGGCGATTGTCTTGTATATATTTATTTTAAAGTTACAACATACACTTAATTAAAGGTTCAACAGGATTACCCCCAAAACTGTCCATTTACGAATGTTTCAAAAAAAATCCAAATATTTAGGTTATGCCACTTTTGTGAGTGCTCAGCTCCTCCTATATCCTTGAATCTTTTAGGAGACCCTAAACAAAGAGTAGAGGAGAATCAGCAAAAATTTACTACATCGTTGGTTATTGTTCTTTGAATAATTGGACATCTTTGTCCAACCTTTCTAGCATTACAGTTCATTTTTCATGTAAATAGAATATATTTTGATGAAATCAATGTAATATAAACTAATATATATAATGTATATAAAGAATATGTATGTAATGTATATAATGTATATAATGTATTGTCTGTGTAAGGAATTGAACATTTTCATAGTTACACAATTTTAAAATATATTTTATTATAGAAAAAATAGCATTTAGTAATACAAACTATACTGAAGCACGCTACCATGAATTTTATTTTACATGGAAATATAAGATATATTTTGATTAAATCAATGAAAAATAAACGTATTGTCTATGTGAGGAACTATACATTTTCATTATTACACAATTTTAAAATAGATATTTTATGATAGAAAAAGAAATATCATTGGGTAATACAAACTATACTGAATCACGCAATTATGGATTTAAATTAATAGCTCATAACAACTTGCGGTGCCTATATTCATAGTGGCTACATTCATAGTTGGTTCAAAGATGAAGATTGAGATGACGTTAATAAAATCATGCATACTCACTTCCATTCATTTCATTGAGTTTTATTACTGCAGTTTATTCATGAATATCAACTTTGGTGACATCCTCATTTTCACCTTCATCTTTCAATTCACTATGGACCTGCAATGTATCAGATCTTCATATGAAACGTTAATCACCAATTACTAAATCATTCCAAAAACACATTTCTCAATCAGTGTGTGTGGGCACTGAAACACACGCACACTCACACACATAAATCGATATAGTCTGCCCAAGCAAAGAAGACCCTCTGGCAAGATGGGAAAATGACTCAAGCTCGGTTAATATTGGTTCAAAAATTATCAATTTGATCTCAAATTGTAGGAAATATTTTGCTCTACAATTCAGGACCAAATTAATAATTCTTGAACAAATATTAACCAAGCTGGAGTCATTTTCCCATCTTGCCAGAGGGTCTTCTTTGCTTGGACGAACTATACTTGGAAGTAAAAATTTTTCTCAAGGCAGGACAGTCAGCACTCTGACAGTGGAAACAGTGGAACCGTCTGTCCAGGCAAAGAAGACCCTCTGGCAAATTGGGAAAATGACTACAGCCTGGTCAATATTTGTTCAAGAATTGCAAATTCGTTCTTGAATTGTAGAGCGAGATGTTTCCTACAATTTAAGATCAAATTGATAATTTTTGAAACAATATTGAACTAGCTTTAAACATTCTTCCATCTTGCCAGAGGGTCTTCTTTGCTTGTACAGACTCTAGTTGTCTGTGTTCTGCAAGCATCAAATCAAGTCTCTCTGAATGGGAGACACAGGACAGTCGGTTCGATCATAGAGGTCGAATTGTTGAACAAAGGGAGTGCGTGAGATGAGCTTCGAGGGGGGAACAAAGGGGGGCAGCATCAAAGGGCCTCTAGATCCTTAGGAAGAGAGGGGGGAAGAGGGGAGGTGATCTTGATTGGCCAAAGCAGTCAGTAGCTGTTTGGTAGGCGCCTCTTGTTGTTCTAATTATACGGCTCTGGGACTCTCCTCGTTCTAGTTTTCTTAACTCGTTCGAAGAACGGGGCGTCGTTAAGGAAGCGAAACAATCCTAACCCCCCTTCCCCTCCCCTTGGAAAAACAACCCCAAAAATCCACCACCACACACACATTCACTAACCACACTCAGCAGCAATGATCCGTCCAAGCGAAGAAGACATGCTGGCAAGATGGGAAAATTACTACAGCTCGGTCATTATCCAATCAAAGGTTTCAAATTTGGTCTTAAATTGTATATCGAGATGTTTCCTACAATTTGAAACAGAATTTAGAATTTTTGAACAAATATTGACCGCGCTGTTGTCATTTTACCATCTCGCCTAAATGTCTTCTTTGCTTGGACTGACTATACAACGGCCACTAATCTCCTTTCCTCACAAAACTGCTATAAAACCCTAATTGAATCTCTCAACTCAACTTCCCTTCCCTATTCTACCCCCTCCCTACCCACCACCACACTCACTTCCACCACACCAAAATGAACCCTAGCTAGCCTATGTAATGAATCGGCTTCAACACGATGAACAACGAACGCTCTGCTCTCTTGAACGTGATTGTTGTCAGTAGCCTATTTTTTGTAGAGAAGGAGTTTTATGGGTCATCACCAACGGGATAAGTGGTGCCTCTGCACGGGTTTCAACGAGGTTGTACTGAGAGTTCGGAACGAAAGAGTTGGGCTATATATACAAGGTATAATTCACTTATTAAACATATCAAAATGGTGATATTTCCTTCTGTCTAGGGCTGCTTATCAATGTATTCTATTGAATGCATATCTCAGAAACCTTTTTTATTAATTTTTATTTCGTATGGCATGTTCAAACTATTGTAGCCATTTTCTAATAATTTAAGAATAGTACAGAGATTAACATAATATTAATTAGAACATATCAATATGGCTTTTCCAAGGAGGTTGACCTCCTTGGGTTTATTAATCAATACATCTACAAATCTAAATTTCATTATTTGTTTTTGGAAAATTGACTGACTATAAGTCCATTCACGATTACTTGAGACGAAATAAACAAACCTTTTGCGTGTGTGTGCGTGTAATGGTAGGTCTTCTTCTTTGCGAAACAGTCGGCTGCAGTCGAACAGCTGACTCTTGTCTGGAGCTGTAATTGGATACAGTTCGACTTGTCTTGTCTCAAGACTGTTGTCTTGAGCTGTGATTGGCTACAGCTGTTGGTCTGCGGCCGAACGTTTCGCATAGAATAAGACCTTCCATTACACGCACACACATTCAAAAAGTTTGTTTATCCCGTCTCAAGTGATCGTGAATGGAGTATAGTTGTAAATCTTATAGAATCGTTCTATATTTCCATAAATTTCAGCTTGAAATTTCAGCTTTTACATCGTGGTCCAATACCAAAATAAACAGTAGAATTTGTTCTTGTACAAAACAGTAGAAACAATCTGTTCTTGTACCCACTAACAGCTGATGTGAATCATCTATTGTTTCTCTTGATTTCAAAAAATTAATCTAGGCAAATAAATGAAAACTCTGACATCATACAGGTAAGCTGTTGGAGCGCACAAAGAGCAGACGAAGGCGCTATCAGCTATAACACAGGATTGACTGGAAGAGAGGGCCAGCTGGATCTCTCAGCTTGGTTTTATGGAAAGATCAAGGCAGTTATCAAATTCAATTATATCAAATCCAATTCAATAATAATAAAATATCTTTATTTCTATTCTATTCATAAATTCATTTTTTCCATTCATTGTGTAATTTCCTGAACTGGACCATGTATAAGCCTATACCGTTCCACAAAAATAATTTTATCATGAAAATAAAATATCTAAATATAGTTTTTTCTATATTCTTCTCCTTTAGATATTTCTCTCCAAGAATATTTTTCAAGTTGAGTAGTTTCCATGTTGATGCCATTTCTTGAATGTTTTTAAACGGTATTCCTTGATATTTTATACAGATATTTTCCTTATTGAATAGGGAATTGAATACTACTATACTGCTTCGGAAAATTCAAATTGAAATTCAAAGTCACGTTTATTCCACATGATAAAGTACAAGTGTTAAATAGAAAATTTACAAGAATCATATTTTATTATTACAGTATATATTATTACTAGATATTGGAATAGCTTACAGCAAACATAGACACATAATTGTCTGTGCGTTTGCTGGAGTTACTAGATACTAGGCTACGCATTGGAGATATAAAACCCTAGAAAGTAGAAAACAAAAAATAGTATAAACTTCAGATTTCTTCAAATACCCCTGGTGGATTAGCTGTAGTGTGAAGTGTGAATTATAACAAATGTAGAAGCTTCCTATTTACTTTCTATGTATGCGATTTCATACTTGTTTATTGGTCATCCGTTTAGAATTCTGAGACAAATCAATCTTCAAGAACTTATTATTGTTACAGTATTTAAACATAAATTGAATGTATTGAATCTTGATTCGTTATTCGTAGCATTCCCCCTAGTTACATTATGCGAGAAATAAATTTCCTCGTGCACGATAACAAGGGAATATTATTTCCAGCTTTCGCTTGTAACAAGACTAAAGGTAGAGTAAAGAAATAAACTCGCTTCTGCCGGTAAGCCTGTAAAAGGAACAGGAGTTGCGAAAAGGATTTGCTAGCACCGCAAATTTTCAATCGGAAATGATTGGAAGAAGGGCAGAAAGCAAGCTCAGAGTATTGTTCGACTCCCTTGTAAGTAAATGTGAGAGCAAATCTTTGTTTAGTTCTTTCGTCTTGCCAGGAAGTGAGATTGTGTTGCAAGTCTACAGAGAATGTACATTTAAAATATTGGAATAGGCTGGAATATGGCAGCCTTCAACAGTCATACGCTGGCTCTTTGAGCATATTATTCAGAGTATTCTCTCCCCATCTTTTCTCTTGTTCTTTTAAGGGATGATTGTTTCACCCTTCTGCTACACACACACACCCTCCACATCCTGCCGTGCAAAAACAAGCGAAGAGCTCATCCCTCGAGTCAGTGGAAAAAGTCTCTCACTTCTTTTCACGTTGCTGGCATTTGGGAAATACGTTTTCGAGCTGTGCAAATGTTTGCACAGGAAGCTATAGTTTATGATGGAGATGAGTTGCAGGTTACATACAGCCAGCCATAATCGTGATGAGCTACGAAAACAATGCATTTATGTAATTAAAACTGATGGGAAGTTATGCCGAGAAGGTCTGTACTGAATTTTGGAGACTACGGATTCTTAATATTGATAGAAGAAATAGCAATTTTTGCCAGAAACGTCTGTTGCTATGAGAACCCGAAAAGAGTATTTCAACAAGTTTCAAGCATGAGAAAGGTTGATCAGCGAGCCAAATAAAAATCCACATTTCAGAAATGTGGAGTGAAACTAGTAAAGTTTCGATGCGAAGAATAGTTTTGTAACTGACTACAGTATTGTACCACAGTATAAACCAAATCTAGTAGCTTGATTGAGTCATAATTTATTGATTGAGAAGAAGCTCAAGTAAGCCCACTCAGGCCCATAGCAAGCCCATAACTCACTAGTAGGCTTAATCCTGAACTACAAACTCATAAATATTTCACTGGCGGCTCGTGCCCACGAAACAGGTGAAGTGCTGTACAGGAAAAGATACGGGAACTTCACCTGTTCCGTGGGCACGAGCCGCCAGTGACATATTCATTTATGATATATTTAGCTGGCGTGGGTTTCAGTTCATTCTATGATTTTTGGGAAGAATATTCAGAATACATTATTTGTTAGTGATAAATGTGATATGAACGAGTTCTCAAGATGACTTTGAATGTTGAACCTCTGTGAAAGCTTGAAGTCTTACTTTATAAAATTCCTTGACAGGATTCTCATTTCAATAACTGCACAGTGCATAGCTTAAACCTTGAAGATTCACTATACTTTTATTCTGCCCACCTCAACAGTTGAATATCAAAGAGTACCCGTAGTGTTGAAGAAGAAACGCTTCGTAAACCTCAGGCTTATGATATTTTCTACGATGCAATAATGGATAAAAAAAATTTATTACATTTTGTGACTGGATTTTCTCTACATTCCATCTATTATAGACATGGTTTCATTCTTGTGAGGAATTTTGTTATAAAATCTCTTCAAAGGAAACTTTGATAAAAAATCTATTCAGGGTACCGGTACACTTTATCAATAAAGGACTTCCAACTGCTTTGTTCTTAAATTGAAATTCCTTCCTCAACGATAATAATATCCACATTGTATGAGACATTGCATTTGTAATTCAAACTCAATCTATCTGTATTTATCGAATTCTATCCCAATCCAATCTCGCTTATCGATTGTAGGTAAATCAATTAATATTGTCGACTAGTGAAGAAGATTTGAGCGGGTTTGTCAGTCTCTTGTACGTGATGTAACCTACTAATAGCTGATGTAACACATCTATTGCCTCTTCTGATTCCAAAACAACATCTTTCAGCCTAGCAAATTGACAACTCTAATAATACTATTATTGACAACATCAGGTGTTGGACTGCAAAATGAGCAGACGAATACGCCTAACTTTTTGGCGTCAGCTATATTCATTACACTGGCGGCCCACGAAACAGGTGAAGTGCTGTACAGTAAAAGATACGGGCACTTCACTTTTTTCGTGGGCACGAGCCGCCAGTTATGTATATTGAATGAATAGACAAAAGAATGGAGAAGATTATCTCCACACTGGACAATACAAGTTGGAAAGAACCTTTTTTGTTCAACAATCCACAACTGGTAAGAATACACAAATAGAAAAACCAACCGATTTTGTTTGTTACACCATTATTTTGTCTTGTGAATTGTAACTGAATTGATGAGCAGCTGAATATGAAGCCATGTTGAATGGCCTATCGCAGTGAACGGCTGCCATTGGCCTAGACAAGCTCCTCCCACAGTGGGCGGAGCATACAAAGTTCACGAGCAATGGCGCCTCTTACAACAAACATAGCAATGGAAATCGATGGAAATATTAACGATTAACATGTCAAATTAGCTGAATTGGATAGAGAATTGATGCAGTGCCACTTAGAAAAGAGCAATATAATATGAATTTACAAACACGAAACAATAACATTACAGAGCTTTCTCATAATCATGCTTCAAAAATTGAAAACTGTTATCACTTAGTAAATGAAATTCAAATTTTTATAATATTCTTCCTGGACCGAAAATTCTTGTCCGAAATGCGACAAAAGTACGGTACATTATCACGTTTCGGACTTATTCATCAGAACTTGGAAACAGACGATTTTGTTTCTAAAAGTAAAGTTTTTAAAAACTAAGTTTTAAAATTATTCAAATTAAAAATTCTGATTGAACTAAAGTTTGAAAACTAAGTAGTAGTTTATTTACTAAGTGATAACAGTTTCCAATTTTTGAAGCGATTATTATTGATTTTGATGTGAGTCTGATTTAAAATTGTTTATTGAGAATTTTGTTATCATTTGTCTCTGTTTACTGTACTCATGAATTCTCAACTGTTCAATAGCATTTAATTCATATTGATTTATTTTTATTTTGTGAATGAAGATTTCTTCAAAGCTTAAATAATCTTTTGCTCAATAAAGCTTTGAATCTTTCTATCGAATGATCTGCCCTTCTGTTCAATGCAAAATAATTTATCGCTGTCTAAACGTTTCAATACTATACTATACGTAGATACAAGAGAGATTGAATTTTTCTATGATTGGGCAGTAGGGTGAGTTATTTTATAACTTCCTTGAATTGAAATTGTGATAACATTCACGTTGGTTGAATCAGTGAAAGAAATCTTAACTATTTTTTTAACTCTAGAACTCATTCTTCCAGAATCATACATGATTTAGTGAATAATGGTACTTTTCAACTAGGCTACTGTGATGGAAACGTACGTTGGTACGTTGGTTCTTCTAGAATCATAGGGTAATTCGGGGAGAGATGCCGCACATTTTCTAAAACTAAGCTCCACAGTCCCATGATGCATGTAAAACTAAAGTTTTTTTTAATAATCAGTTTAATGTTTTAACATATTCAATGAGTAAAACTATTTATGCAATACATTCTAGGCTTGAGAATTTTTTCAAAAGTACACATAGCGGCAACTCTCCCATAGGGTGCGGGTGAGATGCCGCACTCATAGGGGAGTTATGCCGCATTCAGTAAAATTGACTTCAATTTATTTATTTATGATGTTGAGTGAAACGAAATGAGTTTATTGATAAGAAATTTATTGAACACGCAAAAATAACACTTTTTATATGAAAACTGAACTTTAAAACTTAGGGCTGTTTAAAATAATTGAAAAAAATAATTGTGTTTTAATAATTTAAAGTTTTTTAAAAGGGTGTTTGATTTTCATTTATTTTTTTAATCACTTTTTATATGTTTTATATTGCTTATATTTGTCAATCTTCTTATCCACAGCACATGCAAGAAGTGTCAAAAATGGTAGCCTACAATATTTGTGAATCCACAACTTATTTATTTAGGATATCAAGTGAAACGGAATATATATAGCCTATATAATGGAGAAATATAACAAACTCGAAAAATAACCTTTTTATGTTTTACATTTCTAAATCAGTGTGAGGCATATATCCCTTTATGGGAAAATTGCGGCAGGTATACCGGATTCTAAGGCGGCATGTGTCCCATTTTGTCAGGGTGAGACGCCGCACCTCATAACTTTCTTGTCTAGGGAGCCTAGATGGCGCAACAGGGCGGAATATGTAGCCAGTGACGAGAACTGTTGACTCAAACCCAAAAAACGCAAATCCATCGAGCAGTTATGGAGCAATCACAAATCTAAGATGTTTAGAATGAATTCCTGGCCCATACAAGTTGCACTCACCTCATATAACTAGGTATAAACGAGAATAAAACTAACAAAAGAGTAAACTGACAACACAACACGTCTTCAATGGCCGTCTTCAGCTATTACTGCCACTGGCAGAGCATTCTGGTGATCACTATGAAAAGTAGCAGGGGTGTGGCGTCCCACATGCGGCAACTCTCCTCGAATTACCCTACATGATTTAGTAAATAATGGTACTTTCCAACTAGGCTACCGTGATGGAAACCTACGTTGGTATAGGCCCATAGTACGGATCATATAATGGTAGGGCACATATGGTAGCAGCACCATGGTAGAATTACTCGACCACTTTTTAGTATACCACCAACTACTCTACCTCTAATTCTACCAATGAGAAGGCGGCATTTATGAAACCGCACAGGTGGTACTTGAGTATGAATATTGAAGTAAATAGACCAACGTGAAGCTTGAATTATGCAATAGATATATGAAATGACCCTTGAGAGATGCATGAAGTGGTTTGGTATAGTCTGTCCAAGCAAAGAAGACATTCTGGCAAAATGGGGAAATGACTCCAGCTCGGTCAATATTGGTTGAAAATGGAATATTTGGTCTCAAACTGTAGGAAATATTCTAATCTACAATTTGATACCAAATTTATAAGTTTGAACCAATGTTGGCTGAGCTGGAGTCATTTTGCCATCTTGCCAAAATGTCTTCTCTGCGTGGACAGACTATACATCCCGTTTTCACGCAATTTTCACCACTTTCTCTGTCACTCAACTCAACTTGCTCAATCTATCTCTCACCCTCTCTTTTAGTCACTCAATTTCACTTGATTATTTACTTTTTCTCACCCCTCATCGTACAGTATCTCTAAATTTTCCTCATTCGGTCTCTCTTAAGTCTCTCCAGCTCTCCAATTTTTTACTTTCTCTTTCTCCCACTATTTTCTTATTTCTCACTCTTTCTCTCTCCTACTATCTCTTACTCTTTGTCTATCTATTTCCTATGACTTCAACTCTCTCACACTCTCTTCTTCTCTCCTCTCTTTTCTATTCTTCTCTCTTTTATCTCTTTCAGTCATTCTTTCTTTTATCATTCCAGGCTTAAAATTATTCTATCACAGCATTTTTCTGGGCTTAATGTATTAGGCCGCTATTACACGATAATAGTTCTATGATCATAGTTGATCATATGGAAAGCGATGAAAATAATATATGATTTCGTATTTTCATCTCTTTCCATATGATCAACTATGATCATATAACTATTATCGTGTAATACCGGCCTTGGTCTAAAATTTGATACGAATATCATGAATATTTTTCAAATTTGAATTAAAATTCACTGGTATCATGATTTGTTCTATTTATTCTATTTAAGCAACTTTTACCTGCACAAAGTATTTTAGTTGCAGGTTACTGTATTCTAGTTGAACGTTTTCTTTTTGAAAACCGCGATGAAGTTTTATTCTATTTTTTTATAATAATTATATCATTATTCGACGTTTCATATACATACTACTGATAGTCTACTGTGGGTGTTGCATACTAGCCTTTATTACAATAATTGATGTTATTTATGACACATGTAGCCTATATCATAATACTCTAATGTCAACCTCAATACAAATTCGAAGATCAATTATTAGTTTCAGAAATGATTTTGAAGCTAGTTGATAGAGATGACATCACCTGTAAGCAATACTTATTCATCAACAACATGAAAAGATTTATCTATGGAATAATTTAATTTCACAAGAATCATAACATTAGTAGTTGTGTATCACGGCAGTATCATCATTCAAGCTTCAACCACTATCGGACATAGATAGCTCAACCTATCGGACAGATTGCAAACTTCAAGAAAACATCAACTCCAGATCCTACTAATGGACTCAATAGCTTTCGAAATTGACCCAATCACAGAGCCAAATACGGATGGTCACATAATACTTCCCACTAGTCTGTACAAGGGAAGAAGACTTTCTGGCAAGATGGGAAAATGACTCCAGCTCGGTCAATATTGGTTTAAAATTGGTCTCGAATTGTAGGAATCATTCTAATCTACAGTTTGAAACAATATTATTAATTTTTGAAGTAATATTGACCGAGCTGGGGTCATTTTCTCATACTGGTACAATATCATCTTCGCTTGGACAGACCGTAGGATCCAATCACAGAAACCAGCAGTAACGATGTTGGGTTTGGAAGGATGTGTCGGATAAGAAAACAATGAGCTTTTAAAATTCAGCACGACATTGGTGCTAGGCGCAATAAGCTGTATTTTAGGTTTGCTAAGTTGGGCCATTAGAGTTGTTAACATATCTGCTTAATGATGCTTCCGGGAAATTGACATTCTGGTCGGATACTGGAGAAGGAAATGACTCTTGCTCTCTATCTCTCTTTCTCTCTTCCACTCACACTCTCTTTATCCCCCATTTTCTTCTTCTTTTCTTTTCCTCTTCTTTTTTCTTCTTCTTTTTTCATGCTTTGTATCCTCTCATCCTATTTTCACCCTTCTTCTCCTCCTTATCCATCATTTTCATGTCCAAACTTTGCCTTTTCATATAGATATTTTAAGATTGCCAGCAAGTAGCATATATTGTTTGGATAGTTGTTCTACGATTTTTGCAGTCATATCTAATCTCTCTCGTTGAAAAGTTTATAGAATTATAGAATAACCTGTAAAATTGTAGTGTAAAATATCAAAATTAGTGTGAAATGATAATTAGATTTAATAACAACTCTTGTAATCTAGAAACTTGGCATCAATATTTTGTTTCTATATAAAAGAATAAAGAAATCTAATCTCTCTCTCTTTTACTCACACTCTCCTGATCTCACACTTTCTTATCCTCATCTCTTTTCCTTCTTTTTCATCTTCTTCTTCTTCTTTTTTCATGCTTTGTATTCTTTTTCTCATCCTATTTTTAGGATTCTTCTTCTTCTTCATCTCCTTACCCACCTTTCTTTTTATCTTAATTTTCATTAGATACTACTTATTTTTTCTCTTACTTCTCCTCCTCTCATTTCATCCATTATCCTTCTTCTTCTTCTCCGCACTGGCGGCTCGTGCCCACTGAATAGATGAAGTGCTGTACAGTAAAAGATACGGGCACTTCACCTCTTTCATGGGTACGAGCCGCCAGTGTTTCTTCTTCTTTCTCTCATGCCTCGGCTTCTTCTCCTCTTCCTTCAATTGCATCTCCTACTCTTACTCCGTCTATATAGTCTTCTGTCTCACTCTCTCTCTCTTTTTTCATCTCACACTTTCTTTTTTTTCCTTTTCTTCTTCTTCTTCATTTTCTTCTTTTCCTTCTTTTTCTTCTTTTCCTTATTCTTCTTCTTCTCCTCCTCCTCCTACTCCTTCTCCTCCTCCTCCTCCTCCTCCTCCTCCTCCTCCTCCTCCTCCTCCTCCTCCTCCTCCTCCTCCTCTTCCTCATAATCACCTTCTCCTGCTTCTCTCATTCTGCACGCATCTATGATGGTATAGTAGTGGTGTAAGGGCAAAGGCTAGAGTGTTGTGTTTACAAGCTGTATCTCTGTGTTTGCACTAATGCGTTCTGTCGGCACCGCTAAGGAATTTTAACGCGATTCTCCTTCTACCATAACCCCCGCTCCCCCCCATTCAATTTCTCAGCCTTGTATAGGGGGCTTTCTTCATCCAATGTTACCTCCTCCTCCTCCTCCTCCTCTCCTCCTCCTCCCCCCCCCCCCATCAATGCAATCACCAACACCATTCAACTACATCTCTAGCTCCTTATTACCGCCGTATCACAAGATACTCGGAAAAATTTGAATTTGTCTCTGGGAAGCATTATCTTTATATCTCTAAGTCTCTATTATAACTTCATTTCACTTTTATTTACTGGCGGTGTGACCGAACACACAAATAAGGTGTTTCGAGATAGGATATAGGTGACTGAGTTGATATTTTAAATGTAAGAATAGTGAACTAATGAACATATTCTTATCCAATGTATAGGCCTGTATTGTTTAGTAACTTTTAATAAGCAAATATTTAGTGTTATACAATTTTTTTCAATTTTCTCAAGGCAATGAATGTGGTCCTATTGTTCGCTATAAACGTTATATTCCCGCTACTTACTCGTTATCTTGATATTGTCAATATGCTACTCTATATTTGGAGAAGAAACTCAAGTTTTGTATTGAGAATAAATCTCACACAATATATAAAATATAACATATGTAACATGTAAAATATGTATAACATATGTTACGTATTTAACATTATGTAATATGTATAACAATATAACATATTACATTATGTTGGGAAAACAATTTCAACAACAACTAAACTTTTAAACATAAGAATTGGAATATAAAATATAAGAATAAAAAAAATATAAGAATTGGAATTTTTCATCTCCTTTTCAAAAAAATGCACTTCAGGTAAGTTTCAACGGAGAAATAATTAATCAAATTAATGATATCATTTGAAATGATGCAGCGAGAAGCACAAACAATGCATTAATGTTATATTTAACGGCGAATGAATTTATTTGCAAGCTTGTGCAAATGGCTGATTGGCAAACAATATGGATCACCACCTTCTTCAAATCAAAATCAAATCAAATTTTATTTCTTTTTGTGAAAAGACACAATTGCTACAATGTACAATGGAAATAATAAATAAATCTTATGCAATAGCATACATTAGAATAAAAACAAATATAGAAAAGAAACCTGCAAAGGCATAAGCCTGAGCGCAGGTAAGCTGTCATTGAACTAAAATAGCGCATCTTGATTAAAAGAGTACATTATAATTTATAATTATGATAAGAATCACTGCATTTTCCAATGATCATTCCAATTGATCTCATAATCAGACTAATAAATTTGTCAATAGTCATTTATTGAATACTATTTTATACTATTGATACTGGGATATTCTACTCTTATTTTGTTTGAAAGCGTGCATTTTTCGAATTTGAAATTCATCTCCTATATCAGGCTATACAGTATTATGTGTAGCGTATACTTTATAAATACAAAAAGACTACAAACTTGAAGTTATGTACCTTCATTAACAAATAAATTCAAATTTATTAATTCTGGGAGTGATAATACTTATGGATTAATAGATTGTGAAAACATTAATTATATTGAATCAACAATTTTATTGTGCACCTCTTTTGTTAATCAATCCGAAGTTGATCTCTTCCCACACAAATAGAAAAATTACAGGTCCAATTCAACAGCCCTTGAAAGAATGCATCATCAATCGAACATAGGCTAACAAGTAGCAGGGAATCCGATAGAGGCATTTTTGGCGCGCGAGGGAAATATGTGAGCGCGGTAATTCAAAGGCGGGAAGGTTCTGACCAAACAAGGAAGACATTCTGGCAAGATGGGAAAATGACTCCAGCTCCGTCAATATTTGTTTCAAAATCATAAATTTGGTCTTAAATTGTTGATTGGAATGTTTCGTACATTTTGAGACCAAATTTACAATTTTTACACCAATATTGACCTAGCTGCAGTAAGCTTTTCATCTTAACAGAATGTCTTCTTTGTTTGGACGGGCTATAATAACGCATCGGGCCTGGTCGAAGTGTCAGCAAAGTATTTTCAGAGCGTGAATACCGTCCTAACTTGGCGATATTTTTAGGCATGTGTTGAATGCAGACAGAGAAAATGTATGGGGCGGACCGCGAAAGATGGACCGACGAAAAAAGCGACCGGAAGCGCCGCGCTGAACGTTTCAATGGCCGCCATACGTTACTGAATGTGTCATGCAGAGCCGATTTCAAATTAAAACAATAATTCTACTCTTACCCTTTTAAACCCTTTCCCTTCCTCCCCCTTTCCCTACTCCACCATTTCACCCCCCCATTCCAATTCCCCCAACGGAAGTTTTCAACACTATTCGTTCCCCCCCCCCTGGACCAAACATAAATCTCGACTGATTATTGGACTATAAGTCAAACTCTTTTTGCCATGCATAACCAATTAAATTCCATTCCTGTTAGCATTCGTGTTGGCTACCCATCTTTCAATACAGCCTCGAATAGGCGTCGATTGCTGACCAATTTTATAAGCTCAATTGTTCACACCATGAATTTCGTCAGGTATTTTTTTTCTTCTATTCTCTGCAACATAAATGGTTGAATTAGATAAAACTCTCAACTTATTTCTGATCATTTTGTTTTTTTTTCTATTACCTGTTATAGAATTGGTTGGATTGATTTTTTTCCAATTTATTTTTTATAATTTTGTCATGTTTGTTTAACACTTTTTACTCCGTTCACATAGATAATTTAATGTCGATCTCCTCGCATCATTCATATCGTTAGATAAAGTAATTTCATGTACCTATAATAATTGTGACAATAAAAATTTCATAGCCCCATGAATTCAATTGGATTTTTCTACAACTGATGTATATATCAAACTCATGAAAGCCACTGACGGCTCGTGCCCACGAAACAGGTGAAGTGCTGTACAGTAAAAGATACGGGCACTTCACCTGTTTCGTGGGTACGAGCCGCCAGTAATGAAAGCATGACAATAGGATGCAGTAGAAGTGAACTATTAGCATTATAAATGAATCTCATTTCTATTCTATAAAATCTTGTGCTATACTATTACTAACAAAGGAATAAATTTATGAATAAATGCATTTAAATAATTTAAAATGATAATGCTTTTGTATTAGATTAATCTATGAGTTGCAGTTAGAGTCTAATATCGATATTTTCATATAGGGCTACAAATGTACCAGGAATGGAATAATGAATATTTTTTTCATTTCAACATGACTCTATATATTTCATGTCATAAGTTATTTCCAAATGAATCTTCCATTGATAATTTGCTCTCTATTCCATTAATACTCGTATATTACAGTATTTTTTTTCAACTGAAATTTATTGAATATTACATTTGTTCATAGAGATTTTTCTTGGTACAACCAAAGAGAATCCTAGGAATTCTCTTTAGAGCTCTATTATTCTATGGTACAACACTAGGCTGAGGCCGCACTGTCGGTGGGTAGAGCATGGAGGGTGGAGGGTAGTTGGTAAATCTATAGAACATACACACCATCCACAGTAATACATTGTATGAATGGTATGGCATCATTCTGTTTTTTGAGGTTATGTTGTCTATATTTAAGAATTTCAAGATGGCGGCTGAACACATACAATTCATACGATGTATTACTGTGGATGGTGTGTATGTTCTATAGATTTACCAACTACCCTCCACCCTCCAGGCTCTACCCACCGGCAAGTGCCTGTATTTTCAACTCAATAATAATAAAACACTTGTTTTCTAATTATTCAAGTCATTCATAGTAATTTCCGATCGTGGATTAGTGCTTCGAGTGTTATTTTTGTGTTTGGTTCTATGAAATTGAAGAAATTCACCAAAATTCCAATAACTTTTTCAATATTACCTACCACAATAACTTCCCAACATGGGAATTTGTGGTTATGTCGGCTGTGGAACTTCTTCGGAACTCCCCACAAAATGAGCCATACGAAATAATAATAATAATTTATGATTCCATATGCTGACAAAGAACTATTATCGTCTGATACTGATCTAAAACAGGATAAATGTTCAATTAAATTACAATTAATGTAAATTAGAAGTTTCGAACATTAAATTACAGGATTAATATTCATAAATAACAATAACAAATCGATTCTAAAGGAAAATCCTATATTGGACACAGTTTTCACAGATGAAATAATTGTTTTTACAATAGAGAACGTGTACAGAAATGGAAATGAATGAAAATTTGGTGTAATTTTGAATGCCTTATTCCATTCTTGATACACAAAAAAGCGGGGAAACTCGGCTCAGGTGGCTGCTCCAACGGCTGCAAACTTTCAATTGAACAGAACCTCTTTACGGAACTGACAATGTTACGGATAGCCGATTCGCGCCGAGCAAGGATTGCACTCTCAACCTCCAAAGTTTCAAGAATAGCTGCTACTGTAGTGTCGTAAAGAGGGATAAGTGCCAAGAAGCAAACACGATGGGGTGAGCTCTCAAACCATCCCCTTCTTCTAAAATCTTCCCTTTCATCAACAAATCTCCTTTCTCCTCGTCCTCAAATCTTCTTCCTCCTCCTTTTTCTCATCCTATTCCTCCTCCACCTTCTCCTAAGCCTCCCACTTCTACTTCTTCTTCTTCTTTTTCTTTTTCTCCTTCTTCTTCTACTCCTACTTCTTCTTCTTCTTCTTCTTCTTCTTCTTCTTCTTCTTCTTCTTCTTCTTCTTCTTCTTCTTCTTCTTCTTCTTCTTCTTCTTCTTCTTCTTCTTCTTCTACTTCTTCTTCTTCTTCTTCTTCTTCTTCTTCTTCTTCTTCTTCTTCTTCTTCTTCTTCTTCTTCTTCTTCTTCTTCTTCTTCTTCTTCTTCTTATTATTATTATTATTATTATTATTATTAGTATTATTATTATTATTATTATTATTATTATCATTATTATTATTTTTTTTCCTTTTCCTTTTTCTTCTACTTCTTCAAGTCTTTCTTTCTCTACTCTTTCAAGACTTTCTTCTTCTACTTCTTCGTTCACTCCTCCTTCTAGTCCCACTCCGTCTACTTTTTTGTTTCCACCTCTTTCTGCTTCTTGTTCTACTCCTTCTAGTTCAAGTTCGTTTCCACCTTTTTCGTTTCTCTCTTATTCTTTTCCCACTTCTCTAGTTCCTTCTTCTTCCACTTCTTGGTTTCCACCTCCTTCTGCTATTTCTTCTGGTCCACCTTCTACTACTTTCTCTTTGTCTTCCACTTCTTCTTCTCTTTCTCCCTCTACTTCCTCGATTTCCAATTCCACCTCCACCTTCTCCTGCTTCTGCTATCCCTTCTCTATTATTTTCTTCCAGTCCTTTTCCACTCCTTAATTTCTGCCTGGTCTTTTACTTCTACGAGTCCTTATTCTTATGTACTTTTCCGATTTATCTTCTTATTTCTTCCAATTCTTCTTCTTATTCTTTTTCTTTACCTCATCCTCCTCCTCCTCCTTCTTTCTTCTTCTTCTTATTATTCTTCTTCCTCCTCTTCTTCCTCCTCTTCTTTTTCTTCTTCTTCTTCTCCTTATTCTTCTTCCTCCCCCTCATTCAAAACAAAGCTCTCCCATATCCCCTCCCCCCCTTCAAACGCACCCTTAAACCGGCTAAGCCCCTGAAACTTTGCTGGGCAAACGTGAAGCCGCGCCGCCTAGAAGGAAGTGAGCAAGTTGTGGAGTTATTGTCGAGGAAACAATTGACTGTTGGATGTGCATCGTTCGCCCTGTTTGCATAGGTTTCATTCCGCGCCACTGAGCCACATAAAGAAGCCAACCGTGGATGGATGCTGGCTTTCCTACCAATACTCTATGTTTCTATAGACATTGTTGTTATAGACATATATAATTGTTGCATATAAACAATGTTGTTTCGGCACGAGCCCATCTTATTCTATAATACACCCTACACATCCTATGAATAAACTCATCACTACAAGTTAAGCCGCGTATCGACAGTCCGAGGCATGTGCCACGAATGCCTCGCGGTAAGGTCTGTTGACGCAAAAAGAAGTATGAACCCATGGCTGAGGCATATGTGTGATCTGCAATTTTTGTAAGGCCGTTATTACACGATAATAGTTCTATGGGCATATCTGATCATATGGAAAGAAATGGAAATACCGTATCATATTTTCATCTTTTTCCATATGATCAGGTATGATCATATCATATAGAACTATTATCGTGTAATACCGGCCTAACCAAAAATGCGAGCACGCGAACAAATTGACTAGCGCCATCAAGCGATAGACAAAGCAACTAAGCTCTGACAATTGATAATTTGAACTTTGGAGGTTAGTTTGTGCTCAATTAGTGAATAAAAATTTAAGGCAATGTTTATTATTGCCTATTACAACCTTCTGCACCCAAATAGAATTCTCAATCACAAAAATGCATAGGAATGGGGTACAATTTTGAGGTTACTTTGTAGAATTGTTCGTTGTGTGTTGCTTCTTCTTCTTCTTCTTCTTCTTCTTCTTCTTCTTCTTCTTCTTCTTCTCCTTCTTCTTCTTCTTCTTCTTCTTCTTCTTCTTCTTCTTCTTCTTCTTCTTCTTCTTCTAACAATGGCAGAAAATTGCGATTTTTTTAAATATCAATTTTTATAATTTTAAATGAGGTTCTAAAATTAGCAATTCCTATGTAAAATTAGCTGAGGAATTCAATGAATTCAGTTTAAAGTATGTAACTTTATTGGTTATTGAGATAATTGGAAAATATTCTAGAAAATGCCATTTTTCAACAATAAGGGTTGTAGCTGGATAAGGAATCATAAAATTGTATTTTTCATTAATGGAAGTTGAAGAGAGTTGGATTCTAGAGAGAAAATTGAACTGCGGCGATTGCATAAATCTTACCCAAATCTCAGAAATATCGATCAAAGATCGCAAAATCCCTATTAAACACAAATTCATCACTTGTCATAGCACAAGTCAATTTTGCTATTTCTAAGATTTGAGTAAGATTCACACAATCGCCGCCATTCAACTTCTTCTTATTTAAGAACCTCATGAAAGTCTGAAAAAATAGAAAAATTAATATTTTTTGAAAAATCTCAATTTTCCGCCATTGTTATCTCAATAACAGAGCGTTTTTGGGAGTTGGTCACATGGAAATTTTTTGTCTACTTGGTATAAAGAATCAGCCTGGAAAGTATCGCACATTCCTCCTGAAACGCCCTGAAACGCTGAAGATTATACAGGTCATTCCGATTATTTCTTAAATTTTGGCAGAGACGTCTTGGACTTAGTTGATTGATGATTTTGATGAGAAGAGAAGAGAATTGGAAAAATGTGAGAGAAGAATGTGAGGATGAGAAGATGGGGAATGAGTGAGAGAGAGGAGAATGAGAAGATTTGGAGAGAAAGAAACACAAGAAAAACAGAATATAAAGTAGAATATAGGAAAACATATTCTTCCTGATATTTGACATTTATCCCAGCTCATACATCTATGAATCTATGAGATGTGATTCATTTTATCACTGGAGCTATCTGCAAACATTCATTATCCCTTCATAGCAATTCTAAAAGATGAGACTCTCTCATCAAAATTTCTCTTTATTTGAGAAATTTCCGATTAAAAAAAATTTTTTTTACTTATTAGGACTTCACTTGTCATCACAAAGGACACCAAATATAAATTCACAGAAACCGGTAAACAATTTATCAATTTTTCCATGAAATATTCTTAGAGGAACCTTGTCTCCATTTTATTTTCCATACCTATTTTGTTTGTGAATGGCTCAGGCCTAGGCCTACCAGCTGGTTGCCAGTTTCATAATATTCACTCCACTGTTCAGTCCGTACAAGCTAAGAAGACAAGATGGGAAAACGACTCCAGCCCGGCCAATACTGGCGCCCAAAAGCCAATAGTTCTCAAATTGTCGATTGGAATATTTCTCACAAACCAAGGCAGAGCCCACAGTCCCCGAACCAACACCCCGACCGAGCCGATAAACACCCCCCCCACCATGAGTTCCCTCTCAGCCCGGAAAGACCATGATAAAGCGGGCGAGTAATCATCAACCGGGATAGAGTATCGTGTAATTATCACGTTAATCCTCTCAACCATAAGCCAGCTTCCGTAACCAAGTGACGGCGCAGAACACCTCTGAATAACACCCAGTCAATCAGTTCAAGTGTAATGCAGCGAATTCTTATTTATTCAGAGACGGGAAATGACTAACTCTTCACTAACCATAAGCCAATCTCCCAAAGGCCGGTATTACACGATAATAGTTCTATGATCATATCTGATCATATGGAAAGAGATGAAAATACGTAACCATATTATCATCTCCTTCCATATGATCAGATATGATCGTAGAACTATTATCGTGTAACACCGGCCAAAAGAAGGTATATTATCACAAATCTATTATTATTTTTCTCAATTCCCAATCAACAACCCATTCATAAACAATGCTAACAAATGTTTAGGAGTAAAAGACCAGGCAGAAACAAAGGAGTGGAAAAGGACTATAAGAAGTAGAGAAGTGATAGCAGAAGAAGGAGAAGGATGAGGTGAATTCGGAAATCGAGGAAGTAGAGGAAGAAAAAGAAGAAGAAGAATAAGACAAAGCAGAAGGAGGTGTGAAGGAGGAAGTAGTAGAAGGAGGACCAGAATAAGTAGCAGAAAAAGGTGGAAAAATGAAGTGGAAGAAGAAGGAATTAAAGAAGTAGAAGAAGGAGTAGGAACAGAAGGAGATGGAAACGAAGAAGGTGGAGGCGATCTTGGACTAGAAGGAGTAGAACAAGGAGCAGGAAGAGGTGAAAATAAAAAAGTGGACGAAGTAGGACTGAAAGAACTAGAAGAAGAAGCAGAAGAAGGAGTGAACGGAGAAGTATAAGAAGGAAGTCTTGAAAAGTATAGAAATAAAGACTGCTGTCTTCTTCCATGGAAGAAGATGAAGAAGACGGAGGAGGAGGAGGAGAAGAAGAAGAAGAAGAAGAAGAAGAAGAAGAAGAAGAAGAAGAAGAAGAAGAAGAAGAAGAAGAAGAAGAAGAAGAAGAAGAAGAAGAAGAAGAAGAAGAAGAAGAAGAAGAAGAAGAAGAAGAAGAAGAAGAAGAAGAAGAAGAAGAAGAAGAAGAAGAAGAAGAAGAAGAAGAAGAAGAAGAAGAAGAAGAAGAAGAAGAAGATAGCCAAAAGCCATAAAGAGAGGCTCACTTTCCAACAATGTCACTGATCAAGCTATACAAGCTATACTCGTAACTCGCGCAAGCTATGAAGACACGCAGTTCTAATACACTTTACACTCTACTACGTGTCTTCTCAGCTCCAACAAACTATGCAAATTGAGAAGACACTTCGTCACTATGGAAAGTGTATTGAAACAGCGTTCCTTCTCAACTCCAGCATAGTATGCAAATTGAGAAGACACTTCGTTACTATGGGAATTGTATTGTAACGGCGTGTCTTCTCAGCTTGCACCAACACCAGCAGGTCAACCGCTGCCATAATCTATGGTTCATGTACCAATAGATTCCTCATCAGCAATATTGATTGTCCTAGTTTGTCACTATGGCTGGCTGTTACTCCGACACGACACGACACGATCCGCCATTGTTTCTGGATCGTGTCGTTGAAAGGGGGGAGGCTTGGTTCAAGCAAAGTCTGTCAGTTAGCAGGTCCACAATTCGACATTCAGCAACTACTACCACACTAAACTTGCACCATTTCACTACAACCACAAACTGCACTACAGTCTGTCAAAGCGAAGAAGACATTCTGGCAAGATGGGGGAATAACTACAGCTCGGTCACTAATGGTTTAAAAATTATAGATTTGGTCTCAAAATGTGGATTGGAATGTTTTCTACAATTTGAGACCAACTCTATAATTTTTTGACCAATATTGACTGAGCTGGAGTCATTTTCCCATCTTGCCAGAATGTCTTCTTTGCTTGGACAAACTATACCCCCACCGAGTAATTTATTGCGAGCTGTGTGCAATTTGGCGCTCAACAATAATATAACACAACGGCTGGATGCTGGCCATTGCAACCCCCTTCTCAGTGACCCCCTCTCTAGATATCCCCCCTGATAACCAACCCCCTCCAACCCAGTCAACCACCTTCACACAGTTTGGAAATTACACACCATACAAGCCTGGAACTTCATTAGCACTCCATAGGCCGCCAATAATTGAAAACAACGAAATACATCGCACCGCAAAGTTCATCATAGGCAGTCACCTTTGGCTCGGTCAGCCTAGTCTGTCCAAGCAAAGAAGACATTCTGGCAAGATGGGAAAATGACTCCAGTTCGGTCTATATTGATTCAAAAATTATGAATTGTGACTCAAATTATAGAGCAGATTGGAGCAAATTAGAGAGTCAACTTTGGCTCGATCAGCCTAGTCGGTCCAAGCAAAGAAGACATTCTGGCAAGTTGGGAAAATGACTCCAGTTCGGTCTATATTGATTCAAAAATTATGAATTGTGACTCAAATTATAGAGCAGATTGGAGCAAATTAGAGAGTCAACTTTGGCTCGATCAGCCTAGTCGGTCCAAGCAAAGAAGACATTCTGGCAAGTTGGGAAAATGACTCCAGTTCGGTCTATATTGATTCAAAAATTATGAATTGTGACTCAAATTATAGAGCAGATTGGAGCAAATTAGAGAGTCAACTTTGGCTCGATCAGCCTAGTCGGTCCAAGCAAAGAAGACATTCTGGCAAGATGAGAAAATGACTCCAGTTCGGTCTATATTGATTCAAAAATTATCAATTTGATCCCTAATTGTAGACAACATTTTGCTCTACAATTTGAGTGACTATTTATCAGTTTTGAACCAATATTGACCGATCTGGAGCAATTTTCCCATCTTGCCAGATTGTCTTCTTTGTTTCTTTGATCAATAAATCAATCGATTGGATTGCAGACGCCAGAAAAACTGGTGGCTGACGATTGATTCTTATCAATATTCAGCTCTGTCAGGACAATCGGTCAATATTGGTTCAAAAATTTTCTATTTGATCTCAAATTGTAGGAAACAATTTGATCTACTATTGGGACCACATTTGTAATTTTTGAACAAATATTGATCAACTGGAGTCATTTTCCCATCTCGCCAGAGGGTCATTTTTACTTGGAGTGAGTATAGTCTTACTTGTCAGTAACCATGGATGGTGAAAATGCTTTTTGCTTCGTGTAAAATAAGGCACTTATTGGAAAAAGTCTTCAAAGTCGTTACAAATCAGTTCGACACAAACGTTTTCATGAATATTCCAAATAGGCCTACACTGAAAGTAACATTGTTTGGATTATAATCGTTTCCGTGGAATTCATCTCCAGTTGGTTAATCTTGGTAACTCGTGGCCCCTTCCTCATCTTATGCCACTTTGAACAACAAAATATTCAAAATTCAAGTCCAGGCTCATCTTGAAATAGATTTTCTCTGAAATCCGCTTGTTTTCCTCGTGTCCCCTTCAACAAAGTGATTTCCATGAACGTGAATTTCTCATTAATGCGTTCAGAACAACCAACATCTCGTTGAAAAGGGGCACTTGCGGCTCGTGCCTTGGGAAAAGGTCAAGTGTTGTACAGTAGGCCTATAAAATACGAACACCTCACCTGATGAAGAGCCGCCAGTAGAAAAATGGAGCTTGTAATTATCTATAATTATCAATGAAGAAGAATGAATTTATGAAATGTTTCTCAAAGCATTGGATTTTTCTGAGATAGAGATAAGTTATGCAACACACTGCAATGATAATAATTATTATTAATCTTTCTGTTTGGGAAAAGGTACGATTCGAATTCAGCGAATCGAGGAAAACACACTGATAAGGAAAATCTTGAGCTCTAACAGGAAGAATCGAAATTCGCAGGATCTTACTTACTCACTATACCAGTACTGTAACAATGAATATGTGTAGTAGGCTACTCTTTTTCTTTTGTGTTGCAGGTTGCATATTATTTTGTCCACAAACTTGTCACAAAGCCATTCTTGCAAACATATACATAAAGAATAAACATATACACAGACAAACATATACGTAGCTTAGTATATCTACGTGGCTAACTAGTATATTGATATGATATTTGTCAAAAATGCCTCATATCCGCAAATTATTTCCCAATAGAATATGTCCTAGCAAAAGAAGACATTCAGAGAAAATGAGTCCAGCTCGATCAATATTGGTTTAAAGATTATTTATTCTCGAATTGTAGATATCTTTTACAATTCAAGACCAAATTGATTATTTTCAAACCAATATTGACGAAGAAGAAGATGGAGTAAGAAGATAGAGACAGCGAGCACAGGATAGAGATAGTTGGAGAAGGCTTCTGGAGGAGGCCAAGGCTCTATAATGACCGTCCTGTCAATGAGTAAGTAAGTAAGTATTGACCAAGATGGAGTAATTTTCCCATCTTGAAATGTATTATGAGACCTGTATGCTGTATGGCTCTGTGATTAGGTCAATTTCGAAAGCTATTCGAGTGCATTTGCAGGCTCTAGATAGCACTGGCGGCTCGTACCCATAAAACAGGTGAAGTGCCCGTATCTTTTACTGTACAGCACTTCACCTGTTTCGTGGGCACGAGCCGCCAGTGCCAGATGGATGGATGGATTAATTTTATTCTTCTGCTATCGGAACATAACGTAGGCTAATTAGCAACGTCGAGTTATCTAGTATTCCAGTGAACAATTTTTCAAAAGAAATTCGAAATACAAACCATTTCCACCTTTTTGAAAACCGGAAAACAACAAAAGTCATTGTTCAAATCTCAGTAAACGCTGTTGGGGATTGAAACCATAGGATGCTGTGGGTTGAACAGAGACTTTGTCAGGAATTTATTTGCATATTCAACTTGAACGATTCAGAGCGAACGCCAACCACAATCGAATGCATGAATGCTATAAATTGAATAAATATGCATCCGGTTTTTCGCGTCATTATTTCTGAGCGAAAATGACATCTAACAAACGGAAGGAACAAAGAGACGAGTTCGCACGTTCCGGCTGTTAAAATATAAATGATGCCGACCAATAGGCGTCGAGAGCGTGTAAACCAGAATACGGAAGCCGGAACTCGGCTTTGATTTCTGACTTGTATGTAAATGTATAGTCTGTCCAAGCAAAGAAGACATTCTGGCAAGATGGGAAAATCACTCCAGCTCGGTCAATAATGTTTCAAAAATTATAAATTCAGTCTCAAATAGTATAAAACATACTGTTCTACAATTCCAGACCAGATTAATAATTGTTCAACAAATATTGATCAAGCTGGAGTAATTTCCCATCTTGCCAGAATGTCTACTTTGCTTGAACAGACAGGCTGGATGCTTGTCCCTTTGTCGTTAAATTTTCATGATCTCACCACCTGACAGACCGGATTTTGCACCTTAAAAATAAAAGTGTGCAGGAAGTATTGAACTCGAGAGAAATTCATAATGTTCATACGGAGGAGTTGTCTACCACCTTGATAATAACAGTAAGTTTTTTTCAAAAAATGAAATTTTACAAGAATCGAATATTGGAAAGTGCGGGTGATACATTGAGTTTTATCTAGAAAATAAAATTGTACAGAATTCAAATATTGAAGTCATAGGAAGAAGTTGTCAGCTTAGGAGCGAGTCCTCACGATTTATTGTTATGGAGATTTTTATAGAACACCTATTTGTCAAGCACCTACCTGGTTCTTTACTTTTTTCGGATCTGCAAATTTTGAGAATTCTGTTATAGGAGTGATTTACTGGTTTCTTGTGATGCCACGGATTCCGTCTGTACCTTTGTGCGGAATATATTCTCAGAGGATAGGCCTACACAATCTTGAAAAAATCTTAAACCGATTATCCTGGAATTGGTAGAATTGAAAGGGTATGGAGGGATCCCAATATCATATCAAATTGTACAGGGATCGAATATAAATAAATAAATAAATTCTATTTTCTCACAGAAAAAAGAGAAGAGTACAAAACAATACATTCCAGTTATACAATGGAAAAACACAAAAAATTCATAGCCTGAAAAAATAATAATATGGTGAGAATACAAATAAATAAAAAATATATATAGAAAAACTATTACGGTATTCTGTGAAGGAATTAGGCAACTCCCGAGGCCCGCCTATCTGGGAGTTCCAGCACTTAACAATATTAGTTGAAAAAGTTAGTGTTTAAAGTGCTTCTCTAGAATTATAATTGCTGTGTTCATAATCTAGTGTTAATTCAGTTGTTTTTGTAGTGTATTGTTTCAAATTTATTTTGTTCACTCAGTTGGATATTTGGGGTTACTATACAGATAATAACGACAATAAGAATAATTAAAACTAAATAAAATAGGCTACTAAATACGGTGAAATAGGCTACAGTTTTATGTTATCTTTTTGAATAGATCTTCTATATTGTTCATATCGAAAATCCACTTCTTTAGTTCCTTTCTGAATTTGTATTGACTTTTGAGTTGTTTTATCTCGGTGGATATTTGTTGAATATTCTCGGGGCAACATAGAGATGGAATCGACGATAAACTTCTTTATTTTGGTCTGGCTGGAACCCAATTCCCAATTGAACGCAAGTTATAAGTAGGAGTTTGATCACCACTTTTTACAAAAAATGTGATTGAAACCTTATAAAAGTATAAATATCTTATACTAAATCATATGAACCCCCATTATTTTTTAATAAAGGAAGTGAACTGGTCAGTCTGTTTTTTGGCAATAGTCCTTATTATACATTGTATATTATACATTGTCCTTATACAGGGTGTTTCAGGAGGAATGTGCAATACTTCTCAGGCTGATTCCTTACACCAAGTAGACAAGAAAGTTCCATGGGACCAACCCCCAAAAACGCTTTGTTACTGAGATAACAATGGCTGAGAATTGAGATTTTTCAAAATATATTAATTTTTCTAATTTTTTAGAGGCTTTAGAGAGGTTCTAAAATGGTCAATTCCCATGTAAAATTAGCTGAGGAATTCAATGAAACCATTTTCAAGTCTGTAACTTCAACGATTATTGAGATAATTGGAAAAATATGCTATGAAACGCCATTTTTTCAACAATAAGGGTTATAACTGGATAAGGAATCATAAAATTGTATTTTTTATTAATGGAAGTTGAAGAGAGTCGGATTCTAAAGAAAAAGTTAAATGGCGGCGATTGTGTAAATCTTACCCAAAATCTCAGTAATGGCGATCAAAAATCGCAAATTTGAGAAAACATAGCACAAGTGATGAATTTGTGTTTAGTAGCGATTCTGCGTTATATTGTATATTTGTGACCTATTACTAGTGGTTTTATTGTAGAATAATATGATCCACCCCATACTGCAATGCCATATTGTAGCCTACTTTCCACTATATGTGATATAAAGAATTATGATATAAAGAATAATGAAGATATAAAAAATATTAAAGATATCTTCGAATATTGTTCAATTGAATGTCTGATGTTGATTTGTAATTGTCAACAATTAATGGAGTCGTTATTTAGCTATGCCTCGATAATGTTTTTTCAAATCTAGCCAATAGATGCTTCACATCAGTTATTTGAAGATTGGATGAATGATGATGATGATGAAGGTTTAAGATGTAGGTTATATGTCTATCCACAATGTCCACTTCCACTATGCTCACAAATTCCAATTCACAAGAATAAAAAATCCATGATTTATAAATTAAAAATTTGAAAGGTTGGTAAATGATTCAAAACAGCATCGAAAATATCTAAACTGATTTGAAATTATCAATTCTTGATTACATCAACTACAAGTGGCAGACGAAACAGCCCAACTCTTTGGCGTAGGCTATACCTAGGCAAACCACTTCTCTAATGTTGTTTGTAAAAATTCTTGTAACTGTGAGTTTTTGTACTCACAAATAATATTTTTCCGAATACTCATGAATTATTAATGAATATGATAGGACTTCTGATCTTATTCTATGAACAAAAGAAGACAAAAATTCGATCCATTTTCTTTTCAATAATGATTATTGTACTGATAAATATTATTTGTTCAGTAGTTGTGAGAGTGATATTGTGGTAGCTATCCATATTAAATTCAAAGGCAAGATATTGTCAAACCATTGCAAGAACTTCATCTCAATCTGCTGTTTATGTATGGTGAGGCTTGGTGGCTTAGTGAGTGAGTGAGTGAGGCTTTCTTTGGTGAGGTGATGAGGTGGTGAGGTGAGGGATTATGCCAATATCTGTTCACTAATTCAGGGGAAGCTGTGACAAACCACTTGAGTTTAATTGGTTTGGATGAGAAGCAGTTGCGCTCACATTTAATGGACTGCTGGCACCACTCTTAATCCTTCAGGAAACCTACTTGCAATCAATTATTTGCATCGTATGAAACGAAAGGAGACTTGACGCATTTTACTGCGAAAAATCAACTCCACCATGCGAACAAAGAAGATATCCTGACAAGATGGGATAATGACTTCAGCTTGGACAATATTCCTTCAAAAATTACAAATTTGATCTCAAACTATAGAGAAAAATACTTACTACAATTTGAGACCAAATCAACAATTTTTCAATCAATATTGACCGATCTGGAGTCATTCTCCTATCTTGCTAGAATGTCTTCTTTGCTCGACCAGACTATACCAGGTATATTAGCGGGTTCAAAGCCACTTTGATTATATTAGCAGTAAGTTTTTGAATAGCATAAATATTGACGGGGAGTTACTGGAATGGAATTTTTTCACCAGTGTTAGTATGGGTATGAATTAAGGATTTCTTTTTTGAGACATAAAGTGCTTCCAAGATCATGGGGAAAGTCTGCTTATCAAGATATTATTTGATAGGAGATTGAGAGTTTACAACAAGAAATCTTACATCTGAGCATTCGAGCTACATTCGAGAGTGAACCAGCAGATAACAATTCAATTGAAGTGATAATGTTTAGAATTTAATTACGGGAGAAAGTTTTTGATCACTGATAAAAATCCAAGTTATGATTCAAACTTCCAATCAACATAGCCTAATAACGCCATGGCAAGTCACAATATCCCTACTAGTACACAAGATTTCACAATATAGTAGGACTACACAATATCCTCACAAGATTTCCTTCCATAATACATGGAACAGAATTATGGAATTCCATAAGAAGCAACAGACTCATAATCATCTTTATTTTTATTAATTTTACATCAAGAAAGCAACAGACGTTCAATCTCCAAAGTGTTCCTTTCACACTTAATACAAACATTCAATTTGAGTATTTTGTATCAATGTATAAATAATAAAGTATGAAGTATTAAACAAGAACCAGGTTTTAAAAAATATGTTGATTTCAAACAATGCAAAAGAATAAGCTGATAAACTCAACAGATTTCGTACATCTGAAGCCAAAAAGTTGGGCCGTCTCATTTGCGTTTCAACAGCATTTGTCCCTTGTGCGCTTCAACAGCTGATTTTGTCAGTTAGAGTCATCATAAGATGTTATTTTTTAAATAATAAAATACAAAAGATGATTTACAACAGCTGTTAGTAGGCTGCTTCACGTACAAGAGACAGTCAAAATCGCCCAACTTTTAGGCGTCAGCCATTAGAAATCGGTTTGGCTCATCAGCTTATTATCAGAAACTCTGTCATTATTTATAAATAAATTAAATAATAAATTTTTATTTCTCCACAGAAAATAAGAAAAGTACAAAATACAATACATTTCAATTACAAAATTGGAAAGAACACAAATCATTCAAATCCTGAAATAATGAAAATACAAAAGAAAAAATAAGCACTGAAAATCTGTGAAGAAAATAAGGTAACTCCCGAGGCGAGCCTATATGGGTTATTTAGCGTATGCTTTCATTAGTGGGGATACGAAGGGTTGTTACACTTCACAATATTATAACCTCTTTTTTCACAAATGAAAACATGGAAACCATGCCATTGATCAACATTGATATTAATAATTTCCAAGACTTCTGAAACATAACCTGTTTTTTGTTTGTTTGTATAAATTATTATGAGAGGATTTTTTGGCGACAGCTATTGATACTGCTGCGGCAGTCTCCCATAGAGACTGTAATATTAATATTATAGACTCCATTCTAGACACTATTATACTGTATAATGCCAGTTACACAGTCCCATCGCTCCACAAGTTTATCACTGATAGAAACTCGACCCAATGTGTAGACTAGCGTGCAAGCCGTTTCCACATCATCTATTATCTTTTTTACAGCAATTAGCAGTCATCGGACACACAATCAGTTCGGTCTCTGTCTGCCAAGTAAGATTGCGCGATAAGAACCAACAATACATGAGCTGGCATTATCAACACTTCAAAAAAGTGCGCTGACGACCAACTAGAAGAACAGAGGCACGCAATGTGTTTTATTTGCTGCTCAACACGATCGTTAGTAGCGCTTGGGAAAGTTCTGAGAAAATTCTCTCTGAAGAATATCCCTTCTCACTCATTTGTTCCCTTTCATCCAATTATATTCACTCCAATAATTCAAAAAAATACTATTATTCATTGATAAGTGTACTAGAATTCCACAAAACTGTTATAAATTCAATTTTGTGGAAAAATGGAAGTTTATCACTGATAGAAACTCGACCCAATGTGTAGACTAGCGTGCAAGCCGTTTCCACATCATCTATTATCTTTTTTACAGCAATTAGCAGTCATCGGACACACAATCAGTTCGGTCTCTGTCTGCCAAGTAAGATTGCGCGATAAGAACCAACAATACATGAGCTGGCATTATCAACACTTCAAAAAAGTGCGCTGACGACCAACTAGAAGAACAGAGGCACGCAATGTGTTTTATTTGCTGCTCAACACGATCGTTAGTAGCGCTTGGGAAAGTTCTGAGAAAATTCTCTCTGAAGAATATCCCTTCTCACTCATTTGTTCCCTTTCATCCAATTATATTCACTCCTATGATTATTCAAGAAAGTACTATTATTCATTGATAAGTGTACTAGAATTCCACAAAACTGTTATAAATTCAATTTTGTGGAAAAATGGATTTTTGGAATTAAAAATATTCAATGTATCCACTAACCACCAATCCTATAGAAATTTAGACTTTTGGTTAGGAATTTTTGTTTATTTTTCATTGACTCATGGGATACAATCTTAATCTCACAAATTTGAAAAATCCTTCTCAAAAAATGACAGTTCAATTATATTCCCACTCAGAATGATAATTATACTGTGGTCATAGTCATATTTTCTATTATATCGTGTGCGACAGTGAAGTAAAGACAAACTGTTTTTGAAAAAAATCATGAAAGTTATTGTTCATGTTGCATTTTTTATTTTATTTGAAGATTTTTCAAATGAAGAATAAAGGTATATAAAATTCGAAAAAATAAGTTAGGATTAACAATACTATTCATGAAGTTTTACAGATTAGAAAATCAACAAATTATTGGGAGGGAGTACTTAGACTAGTCTACAGAGGTTACAACGGAACAATGGAAAGATAGTTGACGGAGATTGCAGTCGTCGAAAAAGTTGAACACTGTTCAAAAGAGAAGAATAATTTCTGCCTTGAATCACAGTTGAATGTCTGCCCTTCCTTTTGTTTGAAAATCAACTAGCGTTTCATTACAAGGAGCTTTTTCCTCGGACGGAAGCAGTTCCATTGGTACAGTTCGTGCAAGCTAAGAAGACACGTTGTTCCAATGAAGAGTCTATTGTAATGGAGGGTCTTCCCAGATATATCTCGACGCTTGTCTCCTCAAACTTGGGGCCCGACAATATCAATTTGAAAAGGATTATCAGGAATTAGAAGTTTTCTGCACTGTGGAAATGGAAAGTGGCGAGCAGCAGCATCAGCAGCGAAATCATCTTAACAATGTTATCAGCGCTTTGTTTAAGTTGAAAATTAATGAAATTGCCTCGTTACACGACGGGTGTGGCTTTTAAATTTTATCGGCACGAGTAATGGTGAAAGTAGAATTAAAAGGAACGTGTCGGGAGGCTGGCGAAAGAGAAAGAGAGAGAGAGCGTGAGAGAGAGAGAGAGCGGAGAGAGAGAATGAGGGCTGGTGAGCAGGAAGGAAGAAGTTATCACTATCGATGAAGCAGTAAAATGGAAGCGCGTTGCATAAAGACTGCGATGTAATTATCGCCATGCGACCTACAAGGGTGAAGGGTCATGGGGGAGGGTTGTGACTCCATGGGGTGGGAGGGGGAAGATGTGTCAGTGTGCAGCTCTGAGGAGTGGTAAAGGGAGGGGAGTAAGGGATGGAGCCACCAGAGATAAGGCTAGTGCCCTGAGCTAACCGGGAGACTGGAGAATCCGGAATTACAGCGGCACTAAAATAACAAAACCCTCCACTTCGGCTTATCTGCGCCGGTTACCTGATAACACCGTTAATGTGACCCGTCTCTGTTTGTTATAAAATTGCGCCCTACTTCATAAACGCCCACTTTCTCTGCCCGCCAAATTCAAATTTCGCCATACCGCCCACCGAAACTGACAGCGCGCCAATTTCAAATTTCCCCGCTAAACAGACACACTCCCCCCCTCATGATCTGATCCCGGATTTAGTCTGAAAGGGATTGGCCGACCCGCAAAGCAAACATCGCCTAAGGGAAAAGGTTCTTGGGTTCAAGTGTTAGGCAAGATTAGCGTGAGACCGAAAGAAGCTGCAGGACTTGGAAGTGGCCAAAGCAAACCAATTCAATTTGCATGTTATCTTGTGAGCTAAAGTGATTTACTCCCCTTATTCATTGATTGAATCCCCATTCATCAAATCCGTGATCGATTGTGATTTTGAACAATCCAATAAAGTACAATAAATAACAATCATTACTACCATAGTAATGTATTATATGTAGCCTACAAGTTAGTATTACACCATTATTAGACAAACTAATCATGTACCGTATGCAATGAAAGTATATAGGCTACAAACAAATCACATAGGTGCAGTTAATCACATAGGCTACAATAGATGCAGTTGAATCCCAGATATACAAGGTGTTTCAGAAGTAGAGTCGAGCATTTTCGGGGACTTTTCCTTGGTAAAAAACATACCTAAATATCATTTAAAAAATGCCTGAAAGTCCTAAATTACTCACACAGCCGTCATTTTTGTTTTCTCATTTCCATCTAATCTTTCAATTTCATTAGTAGCAGCCTTGAAAGGGTACTATAGTGATCAATTATCATGTAAAATGAGCTGAGAAATCGAATAAAACCAGTCAGAAGTTCGTAACTTGAATGGTTATCAAGATAATTAGCAAAATAAGCTGAAAAGCTACATTTTGCAAATTGGAAGGATAGAAATAGGATATTTAATTGTTGACCAGTATTTTGGTTCATTCAATATTGTAGGGAATTTAGTTCGGAAGAAAATATGTTCAGTAACTTTTTCATCTAAAACGCACTCAAAACTCACATTAAATCTGAACTTAGAGAAGTAAAAACAGCAATCTCATCGCTCATCATAACTGCTTTTTCATCATTTTTGTCTTCTTCAAATCCTGATTTGTGAGGTGATTTCATTGGTGGCATCTTGTGATTTTGTCATTGATTCCTGACAGTCATTACCTGAAGATGAAACAGCTGTGTCATAAGCAAATGTAGCAACTGTATTATTATCCATCTCAGGTAGGTCGCTGGTGTATAACAAATACAGAATTGGTCCAAGATGAGTTCAAAACATTATTCCTCATTATTCTGTTTCTGTCGCAAGTGATTGTTAAATTCTTAAGACAAGTTATGATTTATTATGTAAAATGGTTTTACATAATACCCGTCTTTCGGAGGAGACAATGAGCCATCGGTCCCGACTACCTAAAACCATAGACTATAACTATACATTTAGCTCAGTATAGGCTATCTACGCTGAAACGTAATAGTGATCTATCATCACTATGACCCACTCATTAACCACGCACAGGCATAGGTGCTAATCTGGGTATCACTCTCAAAAAAAAAAAATTAATTCCATATTGTAATAATACACAACACTGAAAAATAATTTGGTCGGCAAATTATAATTTATAATTCTAACAAAAAAGAGATACGAAGTCAATTTTCATTCGGCCATCTACAAAATACTTATCAGCCACTTAGAGTATCATTATCGGATTTGGTGTGGCGGATTATAGCTTGTACTAAGCAATTGCGGCTAAAATCTGCAAGACTTAAAGTGCAGATAAAACGCAAATCCGCCATTCACAGTGCGTTTAATGACCGCAAAAGGCCGTAAAAAAGAGTTATTGTTTGAAGAAACTTTGTTGAAACTTCTTCGCATCTATCCTATTATCACTTGCAGAACGAAATAACACAGATGTATTACACTCCTTCCAGCCTGATTGCCATGCAGGGCTGTTTGTCTATTCCAGCTCTGCATCTCGAATAACAACTACAATAACATGCCAAACATGTTGTTTACAACTACTATTTCAACTGTTTTCAAATTCAGATAACATTTAAGACATCATGGAGTGTCGAAAATATTATCACAATGATGCATGTACAGAGAATCTAATTGTTCAATTCAAATAACGAGTATACGGTATAACATTGAAGGTAAGAATTGCAGATAAATCTATCATATTCTATGAGCTCACTCGTTTTTGGGTGAGAAGTTATGTAAAGAATGTTAGCTTATATTTGTAAACTGTTCAGATGTGATGATTTCCACAGAGTACAAGCCAAAGCGGATAGATGGAATTCTACAAATTCATTGGGTTCATATTTGGTCTAACGGTTTATTAACCAATTACTTTTCTCTCCTTCATTGGATGACATGAGATCTCTCCTAACCATGAATATAGGATTTGGTCGAACGGTCTATCGACCAACACAATTCTCTCCTCCACTGAATAATTCTAGAACTCCTTAAACTCAACCATGATTTGGTCAAACATATTATTGGCCAACAATAATATTCTCTTCTCTGAATGATTTCAAAGATCAAACCAGTGAATAGACGATATCTCTTCTACTCAATGATCAATGATTCTACGAATTGTGTTTACTCTAGCTTATGAATTGGTTCATCGACCAATACTGGATGACCAGTCCTGGGACTCCGACCAATTCTCCCCTTTTCCACTGATGAGTGACCAGTCTAGCGATCAAATTCCTTGAAAGTGATGTAAGAGACAATGCTGAACATCGTTAGGTTGACAACTGATCGTTATGTCGAGACAATAGGGGGCACAACGCTCTCTTGTCCCATGAGATCACCAACTTGCAATGGAACGCGTCAGCTGAGATGACACGCCGTTACAATACACTTTACATTGTAACGGCGTGTCTTCTCAGCTAGCGTAGTTTTCCCAAGCTGAGAAGACACGCCATTTCAATACAAATAATATTGAACGGCGTGTCTTCTCAGTTTGTAGCGTAGTTTTCGTTTGCGCAAGCTGGGAAGATACGGCATTACAATACAATTGATATTGAACCGAGTGTCTTCTCAGCTCACGACGCAATTGGCTTAATTGGCTTCCTAACTAGCTGTGGTCCACTCCATTCCAATCACCTCAAAAAATTCAGATTCTATTATAGTCTGGCCAAACATAGAAGACATTCTGGCAAAATGGGATAATGACTCCAGCTTGATCAATATTGGTTCAAAAATGATAAATGCTGTCTCAAATTGCAGATCAGAATACTTCCTACACTTTGACATCACATTATTAATTCTTGAATCGATATTGATTAAGCTGGAGTCATTTTCCCATCTTGCCAGAATGTCTTCTTTGCTTGGACAGACTATATTACTGTGAGCCGGACATGAGACCTCTAACTGATCAATGAATGCGTTCGAGTGTGAAGGGACGTTCAATTCTGACTTGAACTCACTTTAGAGTTGAAGGGTTCAGTTCTGAGTTGATCTCAGTTTCCTGTGAATATTGCAGATGAAAAACATCATCTCGTTGAATCTCTATTCTGAATTCAAATTCCTCTTCACATCATAGAATCCAAATAGATTCGTTGTTAACGTTCCTCTTCTACACCATTGGCAATAATTGAGTAATGTTGATGACAGAATATAATTGTTAATCCAAAGGAGATGTGTTCCAATCATTGATATATGTGAGATAACTGAATTATGATTGAAAATGAATATTGATTACTTACTTAATGATATAAACTTGGAATAAATACAATTGCGGAGTGAGTATTTTTGTTGAGTAGCTCATGGCCCACTCTGAATTATATTCACAATAACTGAGGTAATTTAGTAACCAAAACTAGTAAATCAGTATGAAATAACACAGAAGGTGGTACCTTCTAACTTTACAAGAGGTGAATGTTAATTATTAATATATTTATCGAAAGTACCTGTTATGGGATGTTCAAATGTTCGGAGATATAATTATATGAAAAATATGCTCCAAATAGCCAAGATAATAAGAATAAGTTGAGACTCTTCAGATAATATTGACAACATCAGCTGTTGGAGCACACGAAAATACCTAGCTTTTTGGCGTCAGGTATATTCATGGTCTTGTGGTTGTTATTAGTATTGAATATTGACTTTATTATATTAGTACATAGTATTCACTTTAGTATATTAGTATTGACTTTTTGACGTCAGCTACAATCATTTAATGTTCCGTAATCTCAAATTCTTACTTATTAGAGAAATTGTGAGATATTTCAAATGTTGTTTACAGATATTCAGGCCATTTTTAAAATTATTCACAGGGATATTTCTCAGTCTTCTTATTTTACAGTTTTTCACAATAATTTATCAAATTCTAGTCATTCCTAGTTGATCATCAAACCTATCAATATTTATGTTGGAGAGTATCAAAACATTGTATTTTCTTGATAAACCGAATGCACTGGCGGCTCGTGCTCGTGCCCACGAAACAGGTGAAGTGCCCGTATCTTTTACTGTACAGCACTTCACCTGTTTCGTGGGCACGAGCCGCCAGCGACCGAATGTGAGAAATGGGTGATAAATGTTGAAGTGGTGATATTTCAAGATGACAGAAGTTCCCGATCCGGAAAAAAATAATATTCAAGACATACTTTCTCTCCATGCATCCATCGTTTCTAGTGACATTCGTTTTATAAAATCCATTCTAAAAAGTGAAAGAAAAAACTTCGGACTTCCATGTTTGTTGTCATTTATCATTTCGTAGTAAGAGTTTTGAAGTGTGAAAGTTAAATGAGATCATTAATAATTTCCAAGAGAGCCTTTCCTCAGAATATTCATTGTGAAATAAGCTCTCCACTCAACGAGCGAAGAATTTCTCCAGCTATTCAGCATCAATCACATCGGGGGCGAGAAATGAAATTATACTTGTGAATGCTTCGAAACAAGATATTATATCCATGTCTCAGCAGATTCAATTACTGAACTTCGTTTTGTGAATGGATAAGTCTGGAAATGGATTTCGAGTTTTTCCGGCTCAAAATAACAAACCAGGAACAAATTTTATGATTGGGAACACACTGACTTGCAGAGAAATGAGTTCCGGAAAAACAACAAAGAATTATATCTTTCTCAGAGAAGTGTAATGATTTTTTTCCAATTTTGACTCAAGAGTTTGCGTATTTTTGGATTCAAATACCAACCGAATGAGGAGTTTCAATATTGTTAATCAGGATCATATGAAAGATAATTTGATACCTATTCATAATTCATTTACATCAGCCTCTTGTGCACTTATTAATCCAGTTCAGAAAACGAGACTTTTTCTCATGAATCACAAAATGGGAGGAAGAAGCAGAAATTTAAGCTGCTTAAATATGGGCGGATCTGGCGAATTTGTTGACACATGTCTCCTGAACACAGATGAACAATGGAAAGTGAAGGTGAAGAAAATTAATAATTGGATAATCCTCATTATAATTGAATAATATAGAAGGACAACTATTAACACATCAATATCAGTATATATAATAATTATATCTGTTATATTAATCTATCATCATTGATCAACCAATGTCAATTAATACTTTGCAGATGAGCCTATTTAGGTGAACCTAAAATAATAAAGATTTATTTTTTGCCTTCATCCTACTTGAACTGTTGATGATAACAAACTTATATGTTAACAACTTTTACTTTAACATTAGTACTCTCGATTTTATTGCTTGTCGGACGCGTTTCGTGGCACTGAGCCACATCTTCAGCGTACAAGGAGTGACTAGATATTGAGGTTTTGTAGGTTTGGATCACAAACTTCCAAACCTATCAGAAACCTCAGTATCTATTTACTCCTTGTACGCTGAAGATGTGGCTCAGTGCCACGAAACGCGTTCGACAAGCAATAAAATCGGGAGTACTGGTGTTAAAGTGGAAGTTGTTGAAATATTTACCAAGTTATAAGTTTATTGAATAAAGATTATTATTATTATCATTAGTATTATGACTTTCTTAGGGAAAAACAACCGAAGGTGTTCCACCTCTTTATCATAATCATGATCATCAAATTGAATACATGATGCAAAACAAAGTAAAAGTTCATGATTATCCAAATACCGGAAAGTTCTTTCCCACACAAAACGTATTGAAACACTAAAATACAAGTCAAAAGCACTCTTAATATGAATACAGTATTATAAACATTTACACATTGACCCTTATAATTATCATGATTGACCCATAGAATAATAGAACTCTCAATCAAAATAATAGCTCTAAATACTAGGATTCTCTTTGATTGAGCTAACAACAATATAATTTTTCATAAATTAATTAATGAATATTGATGAATGATGACAAGTTTATTTCCTTATTTTTATATCTTCAATCCACTTTCCATTTAACGTTATTTGAACTATGAACAAGAGCCAAGTGAAGTTATAGCCTTGTAAGCGATAGTTTTTCGCAGTTGTCGAGACCATTACAGTAAGTTAGTCGGTAGTTTATGTTCGAGTTTAAGCTAAGTTAACGACTATGCCTGCAGAGAGCAGCACTCAGCACAGAGCCCTCTCCACTCATATGTTGTATCGGTAATATACGGTTCAATCTGCTAATGTGTGTCCTATGTTCCCTACCAGCCACCTGCTATCCACTTTTCCGGCGTCTTCCATTTTATTTTTCTGTTTGTTGGGTGGAGAGAAAATTCCTTTCCACTTTTCTTCTCTGGAGCGTCCACTCTGCTTTGCGAGATTTAAAGGCTCTTAGCTCATCCCTACCTGACCGTTAAACTCAGGTTCAGCGACAAATGTCCACTCAGCCTCCACAAACACCCAGAGGTGAGCAATGTTTCTTGGTTAGAGTCATCGCGATAAATATTTTTGACTCTCCTTGTCGTGACTCCGGCACAAGCTTGCAATGTACTCGAGGTTGTAAGAGCTACAACTGCGACTTTGCTACAACTTGACTTTGCTCTTGTTCATAGTTCATATTGAATTACTCTGTGAGAGTTGTTTATCTACAAAGTAGATAAGTATTCTCTTACACTTCCCATGACAAACTAGTACTTTTCACGTATTATTCACGGTACTACAATATGAATTTTTCCAGCGTCTAAAAAAGCTCTTGAATGTTTATATCCTTTGCAGGGTCCTCGCGGTATTTTTGGCGCCCTGTGCGAGATTTTGGCAGGCGCCCTCTCTCATTGCCAGACGAATGCAATCCAAGGTATTATAATAATATTCAAAGTCGAATATGAGTCAAGCTGCCTTGCACTCACATCTTTCTCATAAGCAATCCCAATTTTGCATGTGGTGTGCCAAAAAGTATTATAGGAACTTGATTATTGTATCCACTGGAAGTACTGTACAGTGAAAGATACGGGCACTTCACCTGTTTCGTAGGTACGAGCCGCCATTGATTGTACCCCAATGTATTGTTTCGTATTTTCATGTATTGGATACGTGATAAGCAAAATCCTACATGAATTAATACGAAATAACTGAAGCTATCTACATTGAGCAAAACTGTCACTCTGTACTGTACTTCATCATTGAAATATTGAAATTTCAATTATTGGTTAATTTATTTCATTAGTTTGCTTGAATGCACATAACGAAGGGAATAATAAATTTTTCACAGAAAAATATTGGGAATCATCATAAATATTCCATTCCACTGGAAATAAAGATGTTTTAACAAAAAATCGGAAATTCGATACAAGCAAACTGAAGATTTCAGCCATTTTCACTGCTCTACCCAACTTTCTTGAATAGCATTCAAAATAGATCCTAAAGCCACGTTTACACCGGAATTTCAATAACTTCTATTATGATAAGTTATATAATAAATAAGTCCATATAATAATACGTTATTCACAAACGTTGTTATTATTATTATTCCGGTGTAAACTGGCATGATTTAGCCAGCAGATGGCAGTGGCAATAGGGTGACTTGCTTCGCCTTCATTGGACACGCCTCCAAGCTCCGCCTTCAATCAAAATGGCCGAAAACATCGGGTAGAAAAGTTTTCAAATTCTACCAGTAGATGGAAGCAGTTGACGGGTGATATTTCAGATTTGACCTGTACACGCCATTGTGCCCCGCCTGCTCTTTTCTTATTGGTTGACAGTGTTACGTGAGTTCTGTCTTAGAAAATGGCTGCTAGCAAGAAAATGATGGATGATCACACAAAAAAATACGCTGATCCACTACTAATGATCTTGTGCTAATATAATATTTATTTATGTATTCAGGCTGCAGCCTGAATCTTACCATGGTAGGATTCTATCATGTTAGTATTTGAAGAATTTATTTATCGACTTTAGACTCAGTTTTACTTTTATCGTGTAACTTCAATAGTTTTATACTGTATGAAATGAGATGGAAATATGATTTCGCATTCCCATCTAATATTCATCAATTCTATTTTTTATACGACGAATTATTATGGAATAGAACTCAAACTATTCATGATCTAATGCCGACCTCTTGCCAGAAAAGTTTGAAAAACTACAATTCGGTGGAAATATTAGTATTGTAGGATTATTTTATGGAGGAGTTTTTATCGAAAGCTATCTTGTGATTGGTTGATAGAATGTAAGGTGGTTATCAGCCAATCATAAAAAATAAATTTAAGAAGTAAATTTAAATGGCGTTTCTTGGCTAGCTTTATACATTGATCGTGGTTTTTCAATTGATCAATTCATTATGATAAATGAATTTATGCATAAGAAATAATTTCTTGTGGATTTAAGTTGTTGGTAGGATACATTTTCTATCAAATAGTGGGAAAATTATTCTAATAGCCCAATTGAAATTTTTAAAATTTCCGTTTTGCATCAGCCGCCGAGGCGCGCCCTTGGCTGTGGCGTCCTGTGCGGTCGCAAACTCCGCACACCCGACGTGAGGGGTTTGATTCTTTGGTATGAAATTCAAGTCTTCTTTGCTCATAAAAGACACTGTATTCTTTGGTATAAAAATCAAGTCTTCTTTGCTTATATTTTCCAATGTTCATTCAAGTAATGGTTCAAACAATATAATGTTAATCCTTTTGAAATTTCAATCTCTTATTAGAAACATGACGAAATAAGAGTGACTCATAGATCCGAAAGTGCTTCACATATGCTAGTCTGATTATTACGACCATATCTTGTACTAAATGTTGTACTACTGGAATTATGTTTTTAAAAAGTTACCGTATTTCCGTGAATAATATTTTCAAATCAATATAGCCTACAATATTATCTAGCGAATCATTAAGAACGAGAATTTAATGGGTGTGCCAAGTTGTACTAACTACTAGTATTTGAAACTTTCATAGAGTGATTGAATGTGACATAAACCTCGAGTGGCCTAAATTGCAAGGTTTGGCAAAAGTCAGAGGGACGGTCGGAAGTATTTGAATCTCAGGGTGGAAGTCAATATCCTTCCAAGAATATTCACAAGCTCTTTCACATGTATCAAATGTAACAATAAAAAAGCAAGCATACGTTGAATAAACATGGGGTTGAATAAATTATAGAGAACCTTTAAGCTCGATTACTTTTTTATAAATAGATTACCTTGTGTTAGCTATTATACAGAAAGACACGCAGATCAATATGAAGGTTGATGAACAAGAAATATTTTGAGCGGTATTCCAGAACCGGAAATTATGAATTAAATCCAATATAGGATTCACTAGACTTCACTAATTTAGTTGTATTCCAAACTCTTATCAAAGGCCATGAGCTCATCAATGGTATGATGAAAAATTTCAATTCTCATGATTCAAGCATCGATGTTGTTGTAATAAAAGTATAAGTGGTTCCACTAAATGTAATTCACTTCTGTTCAACTGACTCGGAATATTGTGATATTGTGATTCTTCTAATTCCAGGTTGATCAGCTTTGTAGTTGCACCGCCCACAGCAATCGGTCTAAGTTCCATTATAGTATTTCTAGGAAGTGACTAAATACAAAATCCAATCACAATTGGGTACACCCACGACGAATAGGAGATAATTCCAATAATATATTGTGGATTGCAGTTATTGTCTGGAAAAGGAAGCTCTACAGTTACACACAATTCTATTGTTATTAAGGTAGATGCTCATATGAGCGCTTAGGCTTGTGCGTGGGTGATAAAAGGTAATAATAATGATGAATGATGGGTGATAATAATGAAAGATGATTACTACTTTCTAGGTAGTCGAGACCGACGGCTTATCCTCTCCTCCGAAGGACGTATCAATCTACAATTACAATTACGACTAAATTGTGCAACTTTAAATTGAATAAAGCCATAAATATAGTGTCTTATTTGGAGGAAATTGATCCGTGGACTCTCAGCTTAATTTACGGGGTGCAAATGTTGGGGATATCTTTATCACTCATCAATTCAAAATCGATACAGGCCTACCGGCTACGGCTACTGCACTATTGTCAAACTTTGGTGAGTCTCTGATGGACTCACCAGAGATTGATGATGATGTAGCAACCGGAACCATTATCTCGATTCTTAATAAATCTGAGTTTAGACTTTTCATTGAGTTGGAAATAATGAGAAGTTCCAACTCCCAGATTCATAATAATTATCTTCTCATTATAAAGATCAAAAAAAAAATGGGAAAATGGTCAGGCTTTCGATTTCGAGAGACAAAAGTCTAATACATCTTTTCCAATTACTATACATAAAAAAAAAATACTTATGGCTTTTAAGACCCTTACGGGTAGTTCCACCTCGCCAATGTGTACTTGCCCAGAACCGGTCACCCATCCAAGTGCAGTCCACAGTGTTCGTGACTTAACATCACGTTCACCGATAGATCACCCTCACCAAGAGACCAATTGCCAGTACAATAGTTCTATACATTAAGAGTAGTTCGAACTACTATTGCGATTTCTTGCCAATTTCAAATCATTCTTCTCCATAAAATTTATATTATGGAAAAAATGGTCAGACTTTTGATTTTATCCCTTGAAATTTTATTCAAGCAACGTGAAGCCCAAATCAGATTTGCCTGCAATATTGCCGGAAAGCAGATCGCGAATAAATAATTCGAGAATATTCTTCTTATCCGGCTTCGATTGTTCTTCGATTCAGATGGTGAGAAAGAGAAAGTGTGTGAGAGAGAGAGAGAAGTGAGAGAGTGGAGCTTTGCAAAGTGGAAGCGCCAAAGTGAATTATGTTCTCAGCTCTTTCTTCATTTCTTCGTAGGCTGGCGAATACGTCATAAACGGAACGAACGCGCCTGCCTCTTGGAAAATTATGGCATAGAATTTAGTTTGCAAAGTGGCGACGAGGGATAAGAAGTGCTCGGAGAAAGATGGAATTACGATGGAAAGAAAAAAGATTGTGAGGGGGAAAGAGATTGAGAGGTAAAGGAAGAGAGAAATTATTAGAGAGTAAGAGAGAATGAGTGGGAAATAAAGTGGGAGGAATGAGGGAGTCAGATAGATGAAATTGTCTTCACGAAGGGCGGAGTTAGGACTCTTGGTCCTCTCTACTACACAACCCTGATAGCGAGAGAGGAAGAGTCAAAAATTTGGTTTTACCGAAATTCCCTTTCACTCTCTGTGATTTGAGAGAGTAAAAGAGTTTAAAATAGAGAGAAAGGGTGTGATAAAGAGGTGATAAAGGGTGTTCGAGAAGAAAACGAAGATGGAGAGTGTGATAGAAAGAGAGAATATTATAATGAAATATGGAGAGAAATAGATGGAAATAAAGAAGAAGAGATGAGTAAGAAAGAGACAGTGTGAGGAATAAATAGAGAGAGAGAGATTTATTGATTGATTGTTTGAATGTTTCTATTGGGTGGAGTTAGGACTCTTGGTCCACTCTATCAAACAACCCTTTACAATATGTACAATAATATACAATTATCATAATGCATCGAAATCAATTATTATCAGACAATAGAGAATTAATATTGAATAGAATAAGTAAATAAAATAGTTGAGTAAAAAATGGAAAAAGTGATTCGAATTAGTAATAGGAGAATTGAATAAGTAATTAGACCTTCTATTGAGAGATTCAATCACTCTATTCATATAAATTACATAAAACAGTAAATCCTTTTGAATACAATGTATAATAAATGAATAAATGAATAAATGAATAAATGAATAAATGAATAAATGAATAAATGGACAAATGAATAAATGAATAAATGAATAAATGAATAAATGAATAAATGAATAAATGAATAAGTGAATAAATGAATAAATGAATCAATGAATAAATGAATAAATGAATAAATGAATAAATGAATAAATGAATAAATGAATAAATGAATAAATGAATAAATGAATAAATGAATAAATGAATAAATGAATAAATGAATAAATGAATAAATGAATAAATGAATAAATGAATAAATGAATAAATGAATAAATGAATAAATGAATAAATGAATAAATGAATAAATGAATAAATGAATAAATGAATAAATGAATAAATGAATTAATGAATAAATGAATGGATGAATGAATAAATGAATGAATGAATAAATGAATAAATGAATGAATGAATAAATGAATAAATGAATAAATGAAATAACGAATAAATGAATTAATGAATAAATGAATGGATGAATAAATAAATAAATTAATAAATGAATTAATGAATAAATGAATGGATGAATGAATGAATAAATGAATAAATGAATAAATGAAAAAATGAATAAATGAATAAATGAATAAATGAATAAATGAATAAATGAATAAATGAATAAATGAATAAATGAATAAATGAATAAATGAATAAATGAATAAATGAATAAATGA